>BSBK01010701.1:0-146813 GCA_027943335.1 Chamaecyparis obtusa
GAATCTCAATATGTTTGGACCTATTATGGAAAATTGGATTAACATATAACTTGATACAACTTTGATTGTCACAGTGAATCATAGTTGATTTAGAGGTTTTCCAAACAATCCAAATAATAGCTTTCTTAACCATACAACTTCACGTGCTCCCATGGATGCTGCCATGTATTCAGCTTCAATGGAGCTTAGTGCTACTGCTGACTATTTCTAGCTGAACCAAGAGATCATAGCTAACCCAAGACTAAAACAACACCCTGTAGTACTTTTCCAATCAGTAGTACTTCCAGCCCAATTAGAATCAGAATAACCTTGAAGATTGATTTCTACCTTTTCATACTTTAGCCTGAATCCATTAGAGCCTTGTAGGTATCTCAAAATGTGCTTAGCTACCATTAAGTGTGTTTTCTTGGGCTCAGACATAAAGTGACTCACTACATTAGTTGCATAGCAGATGTCAGGTCTAGTGTTCACCAAGTGCATAAGGGTCTGACAATTTCTCTATATAACGTAGGATCAGTGAGTTCAGACTCTTCTGCTTCAACTTTGAGTTTGTACAAATTTATTCCCATAGGTGTGGATAAAGGCTTACATTCCATCATTCCAAATTTTGGTTAGTATATCAATAGTGTACTTTTGTTGATTTAGCAAAATATAGTCTTTCTTTTGAAAAAATTCCAAACCTAAGAAATAATGTAAGAGTCCTAAATCCTTCATGTCAAATTCAGTAGTTAGCTCTTGCTTACATTTTGCAATAAGATGATATTCTCCTGTTATCAAGAGATCATCTACATAAAGAACCAAAATAACCATGTTTCCATCTGATATCTTGAAGTAAATGTTAGGATCTGCATCATTTTTAGAATATCCTAACTTTGAAAGATAGTTGTTTATTCTTTCATACCAAGCTCTAGGAGCTTGTTTTAATCCATATAGTGCTTTCTTTAGTTTGCAAACATATTTTGATGCTTCATGTATAATGAACCCTTCTGGCTGATCTAAGTATACTTCTTCTTCAATAGTGCCATTTAGGAATGTCATTTTCACATCCATCTGGTGTATCTTCCACCCTTTAGAGGCTGCTATAGCAATAATGGTTCTAACTGATGTATACCGAGCTACAGGAGAAAAGGTTTCTTCATAATCAATACCTACTTTCTGTGAGAACCCTCTAGCAACAAACTGAGCTTTATGTTTTTCAATACTTCCATCAGGAGCATCTTTAGTTTTGAATAGCCATCTAGAAGAGACAACAGTTTTGTTTTTAGGTTTGGGTACTATGTCCCAAACATCATTTTTTATTATGGATTGATATTCTTCAATCATTTCCTCTCTCCAAGCTTGATTAGATAATGCTTCCTTAGGATTTGATGGTTCTGAATTATTGATTTCAGTTATAAGAGCTGCATAACATTTCTGAGTTCTTGTCCTTTTATTTTCATGAGATATTTCATTAGGTTCTACATTATTTTCTTTAATCATTTTCCTTGCCTGTAATGGCCTTTTCTTGTCATTGATTACTTCAGTATTTTCATTTTCAATGACTGGTAGTTCAAGTTCTTCCATATCCTCCCTCTCAATTTCAGTAGTGTGATCTTCTTCTATCTCCGGGATGTTATCCTCTTCAAAGTTTTTAAATGTTCTATTTTCATCAAATTTTTACATCTCTACTCATCTCAACAGACTTTTGTCCTGGAATATAGATTCAATACCCTTTTGTGTTTTCACTATAACCAACAAGTATGCCTCTCTTACCTGATGTTTCTAGTTTAGTCCTTTTTACTTTAGGTACATGATTATATACTGGACATCCAAATATCCTGAGATGACTTAAGTCTGGCTTGATCCCTCTGAATGCTTCTTCTAGTGTTATGTTTTCTAGTATGGAGTGTGGACACTGATTTTGAATATATACCACTATATTTGAAGCTTCTGCCGAGAAGGAAGTGTGAAGGTTTTGATCGAGCATCATGGCTTTTGCTACTTCGATTATGGGTCTATTCTTCCTTTCTGCTACTCCATTTTGTTGAGGATTATACGGCATAGTATAATCCCTCTTAATCCCAATAGAATTATAAAACTCTTTAAATATGTCAGATTTGTATTCACCTCCATTATCTGATCTTAATACTTTTATTCTCTTGTCTGTTTGATTTTCTACTAGTGCTTTGAATTCTCTGAATTTAGATAGTAACCTCGCTTGATTCTTTAACCTTAAGAAAGTATATCCAAGTTTTTTGAGAATAGTCATCAACAAAGATAATATGGTATAGTGATCCTGTTAATGAAGGTGTTGACATGGGTCCACACAAGTCAGTATGGATCAATTCTAAGATTACTTTATATTTGTGCTCACTTGTAGAGAATGATCCTTTTATATTCTTCCCTAGTGCACAACCTTTACAAATACCAGAGTGATTAGCTTTTAAGTGTGGAAGACCCGTAGTAATTTTTTTTTATCATAGGTAGGGCATTATATCTTATATGTCCCAACCTCTTATGCCATAATTCACTGTGGTTTGTAATTTCATGAGTTAGTGCAGCTTTCTAGTCATTACATAGTTTGTATAGACCTACCATCTCTTGTCCCTATGATTGTCGCATTTTTCATATTTGAATTCTTAGGCCATAATAGAACTTTGTCTTCATTAAAGGTGACATGAAATCCTTGATCTGCTAGTCCTGATATAGAAACTAAATTTATTTTGATTCCAAGTACAAATAGAACATATTTTAGTTGTAAGGGTACTCCATTCTTTATCTTGATAGTATAGGTCCCTATTCCTTTTATTGGGTAGGTGGAGTTATCCCCAATAGTTACTTCTTCGGTTGAATAATTTTCAAGTGTTTCAAACTAATTTTTGAATCTAGTTATGTGTCTTGATGCACCACTATTAATTATCCAAGTTCTATTGTTTGAATTTAGTTCACTTGAGAAAGTTGTAAAGAAAAGTGGAATTTCTTTTGCTTCAGCTACGGTGGCTTGAGTCTTTTGTCTTTCAGGATAGTGTCGATGAGTGTGCCCATATAGATCACATTTGTAACATTGAATCTTAGAAAAATCTCTTTTGTATCCCCTCTTTCTTTTGAAGGATTTTTTCTTCTTGTTGTGAGACTTTGTGTTGAGAGCTTGTGTTTCTCCCTCTTTCTTTGAACCTAGTCCTCTGGTAATGAGTCTTGATTCTTCCTGAGTGCAGTCATTTTTAAGTTGATCAAATTTTGGTAATGGTGGATGAGTGCTTATACATTGAATGAAATTATCCCAAGATGTTGGTAGTCCCCTTAGTGCTATTAGAGATAATTCCATGTCTTCTATATTGTTACCAATTGAGAATAGTTGATCTCAAATTTCAGCAATTCTTAGGAAATAAGATGTAACTGTTTCCCCTTTATTCATCTTTATGGTGAATAGTTGTTCCTTCAAGGTTAATATTCGACTTGTATTGTTTATTTCATATGATTCTTTAATTTTCTTGAAGACTTCATATGATGTTGTTAATCTTGCTATACCTGGGAGAATGGAATCTTTAACTGAATGAACTATTAATTTCTTTGCTTTATTGTTCCTTCTTTTCCAAGTTGTTTTCTCTGCTTCATCTGTAGGCATTTCTTTTTCCACTTCTATGAATGATTCTAATTCTAATTCTTGCAATAGTGTGGTGATCCTAATTTTCCATGATAGAAAATTTGATGCTCCTTCCAATCTGTCTTCCATTCTGATTCCGGTAGTCAATTTTATGATTTATGATAACTTTTTACTTTTAAGTAATATTTTATTTTTTATTCCAGTCAAAGAATAATTCAGAGATTAATTCCCTTTAACTCTACTCCGATACCATGTTAGGAAATTAGATCTTTGGGAATTTATTATATTACTGATAAATAACTATTTTGATATATAAATATATTGTGATGCTTTTATAAATTATACTGAATATATATTATGTTGTGACCACAAGTGAAGGAAGCAATGAACATTGTAATTGATTGTTTCAACCCTACGATCACAACATATATATATATATATATATATATATATATATATATATATATATATACCTTAGTAAACAATGCATCTCTTAATACCGAACAGTCATGTCTCTTTGTGAAGTTGTTGTTAGTATTAGTGCTAGCGACTATTAACAACAGTCGCTAGTACTAATAATAACAGTGACTAGTTTACTTTAAGATCGCTGCATTAACAAATGAATGCTATGTGTTCGGTTATGTATTTGACTCATTAGTCGATGCTTGAAGATTATCGAACATAGTTTGATTAATATAATAATACGAATGAAGCTATATCTTAACATTAGGTGCACCCACCTTGGTTTTGCAGAGTTAGAAGTGCAAAGGGTAGTCTTGTCCCTATAGTTGGTCCAATTACCTTAAGATCCTTTAATACATTTGGAATTAACCACTCCTAAAATTAGTCTGAAGTTATATTAGCAGCCTAAGAGCGTCAGTCATTTTGAAACACTAATAAGATGGTGACTCTACTGGGGATTTGTTATAACCATTCATAAATAACGCAGGTTCCAATTTGAGCTAGACTCCTAGCCTACTTATTCCAAACCAATAAGTTTCCATTGATAGCATAGATTTATTCTTTTCCTCTATCTATCCTTTATTATACAAAACTCATTGTGATACATGTTATTAAAAAAAGTGTTTTAGAATTCCCAACGTAGTTGGGTAGTGACTCTAAGAATCTATGTAACAGTGTAGGTCAGGAAATCATTTTACTCACATTTTTCAGAATGAGTTATAGAAATACTAGGTCCTGGAGGAAAGAACACCCAAAGGATAAATTGCAAGAAGGGCTTCCAACTACTTCTAGACCTAGTCATACAAGGAGGGAAAGAAATAATAAGGATATATCTCATACATAGAAATAGAAAGAAAATACAAGACAAGAAAATCCAATCCAACCTAGTTAGGAAGAAAATGCATCAAAATATGAAGAGGCAGTTGATTTGGGATTGGGTCAGTATGAAGACTATTATTCTCCTTTAGAGATGGGAGGAGAAAGATCACAATATAATAAGACAATAGTCCCTAATAAATGTCTTGAACATGAGAGGAGGTCTAGAAGTAAGAGTAGAAGTAGGTAGGACTTTTACCCTCCTTTCACCCTTAGTGCTTTAGTACTCCAGGGCCTTCATGTCTCAGAAGAGGAAACATGATGAAATTCATGTTGAAGGTTCAGAATCTAAAACAACTCTCCCATAATTTGAAGAAATCTTTGAAGAGGTTTATGGGTTGGAGAGAAAAATACAAGAACAAGCTACCATTAGACAAAAAAGAGAAAAAGAAGAAAGACAAAATAAGATAAGCCATGATAAGATTTGAACAATTAAAGAGGCATTTTTTAGACTTGGAAGCAATAAATTATGTTCCAATACCTAAAAAAACAAAAGAATAGCCTTGTTATTCAAGAAGTATGTGAGGTAAGAAAACCCAAGGATAGAGGTAAATAAAGGGCTTTTAGAATTAAAATCAATGAGCCTATCAATGATAAGGATCCCACAGACCACCTATCAAGATTAGATGCTAATCTTGAGAAGGCCATAAGAGATAAATAAATATTGGCTAAAGAGCTTGAGAAAGCAAAATTGGAAGCTACTGTCATGGAAATGAAAAAGAAGATTGAATTTCTTAAGTAGACTTCGGGACTTTCAAATGTTGATGTTTCTTCTTTAGCACATAGTGGAAATCTTTGGAATACTACAAGGAAAGAAAAAACTATCCCACCACCAACTACTGCTAAAGTTTCTACTACATCAAACATAAGGGCATCTACATCCTAGGCTTTTGTCCCATCATAGGGAGGACCTATTCATCTTGAAAGGTACAAACAACTTACCTTTTATGGTATCCTTGGTTATCCTAATGTAATCCTTGATGAACTTAGAGAAAATCTCCCTAAGTTTACTAGAAATAATGTCATTACATGTGAAGAACATTTGACAAAAATTGTTGATATGATGGATGATTATAATGTTGAGCCTGATGATGTGATTATGAAATTATTTGTAAAATATTTAATTGAAGATGCTAGGGATTGGTTCAGAGGATTACCACATGCCATTATAGGGTCTTGGAATGAATTTAGAAACTATTTTAAAGAACAGTATGGTGATAAGACAAAAGATTGTTTTATATAGAATGAATTTTATAATATTAAGAAAAACCCAAATGAGGATGTTATTGAATTCAATGTAAGATTCCAAAAGGCCATGCATAAGCTCTTGCAGGTTATTAGTCTGGATGATAGGATATGTCTTTTGACATATTTAAATGCCTTTGATGCTAAAATGGGATACCTCTTAAGGGTCAAGAATCCTAGAAATCTTGGGGAAGCTTATAAATTGACTATTAACATATAAAGTAACAAAAGAATATGAGGAAAATTAGGAAGAAGAGAGGATTGGAAGCCACAAATGTCAAATAGGAAGGAACCAATAAGGTCTTCAAATTTAAAACCTAAGGAAGATGATAGTCTCAAACAAATCTTAAATGCTTTGAAGGATCTAAAGCCTGGTGAGAATAAAAATAATAGGGTTGTAACTAATGACAAGCCAGCTTTTAGTAATTTTAGCAGGTAGCCAAGAATGTAAAACTACCACTATAACACCCAATGGAAGGATGACAAGCCCATTATTGCACCAAAAAAATGATAAAACTAATGAAAAAAATCACGATCCTCTATAAATAAGTTCAGTTAATATGAATGATGATATCCCATGGTGTATTGCATGTCACTCCCCACATAGTCCAGAGTACTATGCTATTGCTTTAAACATATCTGAAAGTAAAGAACAAACTAAGCAATATGATGAAAATGGTTGTGCAATGACTTCTTCAGACTTTTGGGATGAGATTGATTCTGCTGATGAAATAGAAAATCAGGATGTTGTTTTTTCACAAGCTAGAAATGAGGTGTACCATTAGAAGGTTTTCTCTGATGAAGAGGATGAGGAATTTGATGATGTTGGATGTAGTGCAGTGAAGGGTGAAGATTCAATTATTCTAGGGTGACCCTCTTATGAAGAAATAACTGAAATTACTGTAGACATGGCCACTCAAGCACCTAGGCATGAGCTTGTGATTGGCTCATCCAACCTCTCTATCATTCATATCAGTAATGACTACATAAAAAATTGGTCAAGGAAATAAACCACCAGTTAGCTTGATGAATTTCCCTTTCCTGCTAGGTGTCAACTTCACCATGATAAAGACCCTCAAGTTACCTTTGACAAGGAAGAGGAGAATACCAAAATCTGGTTTGATCCTTTTGGAAGCACCTTTGATAGCACTTGTGATACACCTATTGCCTCATCAAAATCTGAAAATAGTTTATCTTTCACCATGTCTAAAGAAGAGAATAACATGTGATTCAATGATCTTTTTGATAAAAATGAAAGATTAAGATGAATTGAATTAGAAAAAAATCTTGCATGGAAGAAAAAACAACCCGATTGGCTCAACAATTTAACAACAATAGAAATAATGTAAATAATTCACCACTGAGCTCTCCTCCAAGACCTTGGCACAATGGAAATAATTCCTTGTTAAGATCTCCTCCAAGATCTCAACAAAATGGATATGATTCACCTCTGAGATCTTCACATTCTCTAATAGGGAATATGGAGCCAAAAATTACCGAAGACCTCCTAAATTTCCAACAAGATGATCGATACTAGAAGCTTATGTTAAAAACATTAGAACAAAATGGTGACCAATACTTTTTACATCTAGCCTCTTGAGGATTAAAACTTACACTTGACTTTGATATTGTAGACACTCAAAAATCAACAAGTGCTTTTAAATTGCAAAAATCAATAAAATGGCTTAAAATCATCAAAATACACTAAATCAATAAAAAAGGGATCAAATCAATTAAAATGGACATTTATTAAATCAAATTGGACAAAATTAATTAAAGTAAAGGAAAAATTAAATAATGATGTTGAATAATTAAATCAAAGCTTAAAGGGGCCAAAAACAATACATAATTGATTTTAATCAATTAATTGTACAGTTGTTTAATCAAAAATCAAAATGAACCTATTACCCTTTCATGTCTAAATTTAATTAATTAATTGAATTTAATAAATCCTATTTTCTTTCAACAAAGTTGAGAAACCAATGAAAATTGAGGACAAAAAGACATAAATCACTCAAAAAGGATGAATCTCAATCACTCATTTTAATCTTTCAATCTCAACCACTCAATTTTGTCCTTTTGTCCAAAGCTTTGAGACAAACCTTTAAATTGTCCCCCCATTTATGAACAAAGGAAAGTATTTGACTCAACCAAGGGTTAATTCTGATTACTTCACCCTACCCCCTACCCTTGGACATTTACTATAAATATGAAGCATTTTGAAAGCAATTCCAATCTTAGAAATTCATTTGCAAAACATTGTTACTATAGGCAATTGAAGAGCATTCTAAGAGCATTTAAGAGCATTTAGAGCATTCATCATTATATTTTGTCAATTTGAGCTAGAATCATCATCATAGAAGCATTGTAAAAGCATATAGCGACATACATTCTCATTTTAGAAGTGACACTAGTGGAGATTGAGCTAAGAGCTTCACTTACCACATCTTTCTAAAGAGCCATGAGATGCTATAGATCTTAGTTTCAATTTTAAATAGATTTGCATTGTATTTACTTCAAATTGTTGCTAGTTGATCTTAATTTCATGAAGGTGATATTCATCATCACATAAATAACGCCCACCGTGGGGCCCTAGGCCTCATTTTATCATTTTCATCATAATTTGCATGCTTGTATTGTCAATTTTCTGTGAATATTTCACAGGAAATAGGTAAAGTCGTGCTTAAAGGAGATTCACTCATGCCTGTAGTCATTTTACTATCACTTATGATCTCTATCGTGATGCCTGTTAGGTTAACACTCACGCCTGGCATATCACTTCTATCCAGTCCTGATTTCTTTACAACCACCTGAAAATCAGAAGCTTACACCCATGAGATAAATCATTCGGCCTTTTATGCTTAAATTAACATATGTGACTCAGGGAGTATCACTTTGCTGAAATTTGTTGTCACTTGTCTTTACGCTTTGCTTCGCAATTTTAAATAACGGTCACACCTATAATATATCAATTCACACTTACTATTATTAAATTGTCACTTAGCATAAATCATTTTCTACAATTTTAACTTTTGTTCACACTCAGTAATAAATTGTTCATGCCTGCGTAATTGTCAGTGTCGCCTGTGTCACTGCAAAGTGTCACTTTCTATCACTAAAGTTATGCCTATTGACAATTTGTTCACGCCTATTAGCTGGATAATGTTGCCTACTATATGTTTCCTTTATTCACTATCAAATTGATTAAATCATTTGTCTAACTCTCTGTTTGCATGATTTAATAGTAAATGAGTAAGCAGAGGAAGGTACAGAAGCCAGAAAGAAGATTCAACCAAGAAGAAAAGGCACTAGCAAAGAAGATTAAGAAGGAAAATATAGAACATATCAAGGTTGTCCTTGAGACTACACAAGAGGAGGAGAATCAAGTATTCTAGCACTATCTTACAATTGTTGAAGCATATAAATCAAAATTTGTCTCTTTAAATTGAATTTTTAGTCCTTAGATCAAGTTTTCTTTTGAAAACTTGCAAATAAGTTTCCTAAAATTCATACATAATTGTTGCTTCATCATTTTTCAATTTTGGTTTCCCCTCATAGTGTTTGTTAGTGTTGACTAACTTCCTAGTGGACAAGCAAATTTGGAGGGAACTATTGCTAAGGTAAGGCAAAAAATGACAAAAATCTTTCAAAAATGCCCCTAGCTTATGCTAGCTACAAAAGGAAAGGTATTAATCTATTCAAGCCTGAACTTGATTAAATTGTGGCATTCTTTTGAACATAGCTTAAGTAAAAACAAGAAATGAACCAAGCACTTCAATTTTAAGAATCTCCTTGTCAAGAGATTGGGAAAGAACAAATTTGTGCTTGAGTGTTTGGAACAAAGAAATACAATAGGGATATGCTCTTCACTTTTTAAGTGAATCAAACTTCCAAACTTGTCAGCCTAAGTTCATTTTCTTGCTTTCTATATACATGCTAGAACAATAGTGGGCTTGCCTCCTGAGTTTTCCTTAAGGAGGCTAGTGAGAGGGATAGCCCAAAGTGGGATACAGTAGCTTTTGCCACGAGGATCCAACCCACTATAAAATGAAATGCATTTATCCTTAATGGGGTGCATGACAAAAGGATTTTAAATTTCTTGAACTTCCTCTAGTAGTCCTCACGAATTATGCAAAATCATACCTTGGTGTGTGTGGGAAGCCCCTTAACATACTTGGGGAATGAGAGATTGAAGTCCATTTTGAACGGAATCCATAATAAATCCTAGATAAAATAGCAAGGCCACCTTTTAGAGCCATGTTTACGAACCAAATCTTGTGTTAGGTAGGCTGCTTGCAATTTTTTCTTGTGTTATACTTGTGAAAACGTTCAAGAATATACACATTAGAGTGTTTTAGGGACATGATGAAAAATTGATGTGTGTGTTGCGATTGTTTTCTATTTTCAAACAAGGAAATTTCAAAGGACCTGATCTTAAACATTTAAAAATTCAAAATCTTACAACCTGGTTAGAGAAGTGTCGCATGTGCCCAAAACAATCTCTCCTATCAGAGGCTCAGTCAAGCCTATGACTTGTATGAAAACTCATAGAAATAGTAAAGTCACACCCAAAAAATATTGAAACATGCTTGCTAAAACTGGAAAGTTTCTTATTAGTAGCAAAGTGCTACCTGGACACTTGCAATGTGCCGCCTAACAATATACCAGTTCACGTGTATAGAAATTTCAGTCATGCCTACACTTAGGCCAGTGACACCCAAAAATTTAAAATGGCAAACAAAGAGTATTTACAGAGGGGGTCAGAAAAATTTGATCATATATTTGAATACCCTTTTCCGTGTTCTTATTGCTCCAACATTCAACCCAGTCAAACATCTTGTTCTACACAATTTTTGAAAAATTCTACAAGAATTTGACCACAGGCTCGATTGAAGCTTATTTTCTGAGTGGTTTGTTTATGCCTACTTTTACCAGATCCTATTATGTTAAGAAAACTTTACAAGTAGACAAAACCTACCTTAGGCAAGAGCTTCCCTTCTTGGACAACACCTTTACCTCTCCAAGGATACCCAAAGAGCCCGTTCAAGAGAAAGAAACTAATATGTTGTATACCAGTGGCTTGGGTAATAACAATAACAGAGGTATTGACCCCAACAATCAGGGCAATACTAATAACGGAGGGATGGATCAAAACACCCAAGGGATTGACACCACTCACACTAGAACTAATACCGAAGCAATAACAGATGATGCCATAGATGAAAAGGTTAGTGAGGCAATCCAATGTCCTTATTTCTTAAAACTCATGGAGAAAGAAATGGATAGAGATAGAGAAAAGTAATTTATGGACTTAGTCTAGAAAGGTCTTAAGATTCCCCGTGACTATGATGTCAACCAACTCAAACCACCCAAAGTTGAAGAGAGTCCTCTAGACATCATGAATAAGTAGTTCAAAATATTTCAAATGCAATTGGATACCATTAAGAAAAGCGGGGCTCCCAATCCCTTTTCCATAGAAGCATTGTGTCCATTCCCGTTTGATAAAAGGTTGGTCATGGTGCCATTCCCAATTAATGTAGTGTTTCCCAAATATGACAAGTATGAAGGAATGTCGGATCCCAAAGACCACTTATGGGAATTTTGTGCATTGATCTTGGATTTCATACATGATACTACCTATTTAATGAGACTATTCCCACAAAGCTTGGGAGGTATGGCTAGGGAGCGGTTTTACAAACTACCCTCTAGCATTAAGACCTTCAAAGAGCTAGCTTCAAAATTTGTGACCCATTACTCATCTAACATCAAGCATGAGGTCACAATGATAACATTATGCAATACCAAACAAAAGGATGGAGAAGCATTCCTCACTTTTCTACAAAGATGGAGGACAATATTTGCAAGGTATCCTGGGAGCGTGCCTAAAAAAGAGAAGATGGATATCTTCATAAACAGCTTAAGCAGTAAGATGAACTAATGATTAAGAATGCAATGTCCCAAGACCTTCCAAGATTTGATTGAAAATGGAGTGACAATGGAGGAAGTGTTAGTAAAAAGTGGAGAATTAAAATTATATAAAGAAAATAAGAACAACTCCAACAACAATAACTCCAATAATGGAAACAATTAGAATAAGAATTGGTTTAATAGCAATAATCATTATAAAAACAACAATAAGGGAATAGTCAATGATGGGGTTGTTGACTCTAGAAACTTGAAGGTGACCCCATTTTCTCTTACAAGAACACCTAATCAGGTGAATAATGCTAATCAAGCCTCAAAGGCACCTTCTATCAATAATGTAAATTATGGCAATCAAGGAAATAATCAAAGGGGCAACAAATCTGATAAGTACTTGGTACCAACTCCCAAAAAGAACTTTACGTCTTTGGGGGAGCCTCTTGAGAAGGCATTAAAGACCCTCCTTGCCAACAACATCATCAATCTACCAAGTATTCAACCCTCTGAGCCACAGAATAAACCTAGCTGGTGGAGTGAACATAGCCATTGTGAATACCATAGAATTCGAGGGCATACAACCAATGAATGCTTATAGCTGAAGAATGTGGTGCAAGATCTCATTGATAGTGGCATGATCACAATTGAAGGGCCCCAAAGCAATGAAGACCACACAACTTTCAAACATCCCTTCTATAGCCATGACAAAGGTGAGTCATCCAATGGAAAGAAACAAAGCAGCAATAACATTAACTTTGCACCACCTTATGATAATGTTGTGAATACTATAGTGATTAAAGAGCAACCCCAAAAAGAGACATCAAATTTTATCACTAGGGGGTAGACCTCATGGATTACCTTACAAGGAAATAACCCTAAACCCGTTGGTCCTTCGTAATCTAATATTGTGATCAAGAAAACATCTACAACAATAAAACCATATAGCTTGGTAGATCAGCTCCAAAAGACTCTAGCAGAAATATCTATCTTGGAGCTATTAAAGCTATCTCCAAATCACAAAGAAATTCTAGAGAAAGCTCTAGTAGAGACTAATGTTCCTACTAACTTAGAAGAGGAGAAGTTTCAAAACATGGTAGGACATCTCATTGCACCTCATTGCCTTTCATTTTTTGACCAAGATGACATGTCTATTACCCATCCTCAAAATATACCCTTGCATATAGAGGTCTTAATAGAACATCATAGAGTCAAAAGAGCCCTCATAGATGGGGGAGCAAGCCTTAACATTTGTACTTTGAGCCTTGTTAAATCCTTAGGATTGTCTGAGTCATGCATTGATCCCATGAAGAGAATCACCATAAAGGCCTACGATGAAGCTAAAAGGGCCTCCAAAGGCATGATTGTATTGCCCATTCAAGTGGGACCTATCAAGAAGGACACCAAATGCCAAGTATTGGATATGAAATTAACTTATAACATTTTATTGGGGAGATTTTGGATCCATGAGATCCAAGTGGTGCCATCCACATACCACCAATGCATAAAATTTCCATACATGGGTGAAGAAATCACAGTTGGAGGGGACTCAAATCTGTTCTAATATTGTAATGCACTTAAACCAATTCATGAGTTATTTATTCCCCATAACCGATAAGGAATTATTCAAAGAGCCACTATAAAAGATGTTAAAATGGATGAGTTGACATTAAATGATACTTCAAACCCTCCTCAAGCTAGCTCAATGACATCAACTAAGGGAAAGGAAAAAGTGAGCTACGAGGGTTCAAGTCCAAATGAAGGTTCATATCAAGCACCTAAATCAGAGATAATACTTTACAAACCTACCAAAGAAGAAAAGTAAAAGCTAAGGAAGACCATTACCAACACATGAGTGAGATGATGAATAAATTTGAAAAATAGTGCAAAATTAGTTCTAAAGGAAAAGGAGAATATTATGTTTCTCTATTTGACTTACCCACATCTCCAAGATCACATGGCAAGCCATCAAAAGAACATCTTCCTCATAATTATAACTCCTATTTTGTAAGGGAAAGTGATAAGGCAGAATTTGATAAGGAAGAGGATGAAGTCCTTCAATGGCTTTATCATGATGAAGAAAACACCTCAAATACTCCCATAGAACGAATTCAGCATATTAATATTCAAACAGAGCAATCTGGGAAAGGATTTGAGATAATGCAAAAAATGGGATACAAGGGAAAAGGACCCTTAGGAAAATGAAATAAAGGTTTGCTAGAACCCATTGAACCTTTGTGGAGGGAAAAAGAAGAGAGATCCAGGGTAGGTTATCAATACAAAGGAGAAATCTCTAGCCCAATGCATGATTTCTACCCTCAAGTGAACATGGTGGAATTTGATGGGGATAGTGATGATTCTTGAGATTATGAGTGGGACACTCTATCTGATGAATCATGTCATGATAAGGAGGTAGTCACAATACATACTTATGCAAAGATTCCAATGCAAGAAACTCAAGTCAATGAAGAACCCAATATACAAGGTCTTAACATAGGGCAAGCACCTACCAACCAAGCATGGATAGATACATTTTGGATGCCTTCAGAGGAGGGAGATTCAAATGTTAGTTTTAATCTTCTTGTGGTTTTTCCCACGCTATTTCCTATAGAAGTTGACGAGGACTCAAGTGAAGGGGATTTTGACCCTTCTTCCATGGACCATCTTGAGGAAGCTCACGTCATAGATCTAAAAGATACAATGTATGAACCCTCAAACAAAGTCATGTCCATAAATCCTATTGATGACACTTTTCCAAATGAATCCTTACTTTTGATACATCCAGACCTCATTGATTGGGACCAAACCAAGCCAAGTGACTTACTTTATTTTCCAAATGACCAAGCAATGAGCCAATACCTTAATGTGGTTGAACCCTCTTTCACCAATGAATTCGATATGGACATGATGAGAATAGCGGGAGTCCAATCTCTTAGTCAAAAGAAAAAAATGAAAAAAAAAAAAAAAACTAAAAAGTTCTAGTGATGAAAACTACTATGTGGTAGCACTAGAACCAAAAAGAGTAAAGATAAAAGATGTTTCCTATGGTGAAAACCCAACTATGGCACCAAAGGAAGAGAGATTGGATACTTTGCTCGAACATGAGGAAGAAATGTCTCTAATTCTCATAGAGCCAACATAAAAGGTCAACATTGGGACAAAATTGGATTCAAAATTCATACACTTGGCAGCGTCACTTACACCTCTAGAAAGAGAGGATTTCATCAAGTTTTTCCAAGAGCAACAAGTAAATTTTGCATGGTCATATGCCAACATGCCCGAGTTGGATCCTGACTTCATAATGCACCATTTGAATGTTAGACTAGGGGTTAAGCCCATCAAGCAAAAGTTGAGAAAAATGCACCCACATGTGGCTCTTTTAGTCAAATTAGAGTTGGAAAAATTGTTGAAGTTTGGATTCATAAGAGCAATAACATATGCTGAATGGATCTCTAACATTGTACCGGTCACAAAGCATGATAAATCCATTCGTGTGTGCATGGATTTTAGAGACTTGAATCTTGCATGTCCTAAGGATGATTTTCCACTTCCGAGCATAGATGCCATAGTGGATTTGATAGCGGGTCACTCCCTGTACTCATTGATGGATGGTTTTAGCGACTACAATCAGATAAAAATTGCACCCAAAGACCAAGAGAAGACAGCCTTTACATGTCCTTGGGGTACCTTTTGTTAGAACGTCATGCCCTTCGGCCTTAAAAATGTCAGAGCCACCTATCAAAGGGAAATGACCACTATTTTCCATGACATGATGCATACCTTTCTAGAGGATTATGTGGATGAAATATTGGCAAAGTCCCACAAAAGAGAAGATCACCTACAAATTCTAAAAAAAATATTCATTAGGTTGGAGCAATTTAAAGTGAGACCAAACCCAAAGAAATATGCATTTGGTGTCCAATCTGACAAATTGTTAGGCTACATAGTTTCAACCAAAGGAATTGAAGTGGATCCAAAAAAAGTACAAGCCATAATGGATATGGAGATTCCAAAAAACTTAAGTCAAATGAGGTCTTTACAAGGCAAGATACAATCCATAAGAAGATTCATTTCACAATTGGCTGAAAAATGTCATTCATTCACAAGGTTGCTACATAAGGATACTATTTTCTTATGGGATGAATAATGTGATCAAGCCTTTACTTTATTGAAGACATACCTAATAAATCTGCCAATTCTCATGCCACCAATCGAAGGGAAAGAACTGCTATTGTACATATCCGCTACTGAAAGATCTTTGGGGTCCTTTTGGTGCAAGAAGATGAGCAAGGAAAGGAAAGAGCAATCTACTATTTAGTAGGACATTGATCAAATACGAAGTTAACTACACATTCATGGAGAGAGAATGTTTAGTGATGGTTTTTACATCACAAAAATTGAGACATTATATGTTGATGCATAAGGTGAAACCAATTGCAAAAATTGATCCTCTCAAGTATTTGCTAAGCAAAATTGCCTTAATGGGTAGGATAGCAAAATAGGTCATGATATTAAGTGAGTTTGACATCGAGTATGTCGATAGGAAAGAAATAAAAGGAAAAGTGATAGCAGATCACTTAGCTGAAAATCCAATGACTTCTACACAAACCATTGAAGTGGAATTTTTAGATTCTGTAATTGTCGACATAGAGGCTAAAACATGGAAGTTGTACTTTGACAGTTCATATACTCAAGGAGGTTCTAGGGCTGGCATATTGTTAGTTACTCCTCAAGGGTACACCATTCCCAAGTCCTACAAGCTATTATTCCTATGCACAAATAATATAGCGAAATATGAAGCTCTAGTCATTAGTGTTAAAATGGCTTTAGAATGGAACATCACCGAGCTACAAATATATGGAGACTGTCAACTCATAATCAATCAAGTCAACAATGAATACAACACCAAAGATGAAAAGATAATGACATATAGGACTATGATTGATGGATGGAAGAAGTACTTTGCCTTGATCACTTTTGAGAAGATTCTGAGAGAGAAAAATAGAGGAGCTGATGCGATGGCCACCTTGGCTTCCTTGTTACAAAAACCAGATCAAAATGAGAAATATGAGTTCTTGGTGGAAGAGTTGGTGAAACTGGCATTTGACTTTCCCAAAACCCAAATTATTTCCCTACTTCATGGACATGATTCACCTTGGTATGGCCCTATATATACATATCTCAAAGACCAAGTGTTACCTTTAGACCAATCTCTAGCCCAAAAATGAAATTTCATATGCTAATCAGCCCATTACATAATCCTTTCATAAACATTTTATCATAAGGGTCTTGATGGGATGTTACTTAGATGTCTAGAGGAAGGAGAGTCTAAGTTAGCTTTACATGAGGTTCACGAAGGCATTTGTGGGTCACACTCAAGCAGTATAAACCTAGCCAAGAAGATCCTTCGCTTAGGGTATTTCTGGAAGACATTAGAGAAAGATGCTTGTCACTTTGTCAAGATATGCAACAAATGTCAATATCATGGTGACATGATACACATATCGGTACAAGAGTTACATCCCTTTGTTACACCATGGCCATTCCATCAATAGGGATTTGACTTGATTGGGGTGATCTATCCACCTTCTTCAAATGGGTACAAATACATCATAACTGCAACAAAATATTTCACTACGCGGGTAGAAGTGGTTCCTTCCTTTGATCACGGAAATGGGAAAAAAAATTTCCATGTTCATCTTGAATCACATTATTTGCAGATATGGTATTCCTCATGCCATAATAATAGATAATGGAAAACAATTCAAAAACAAAGATGTTGATGAGCTTTGTGCTACATTTCATATCACTCATCACTCTTCATCCATTTACTATCCTCAAAGAAATGGACAAGATGAAGCTACAAATAAGAACATCCTCAAGATTTTGAAGAGATCAGTGAATAAATCAGGAAGAGATTGGTATGTGCAAATCAATCCAGCATTATGGGCCTATAGAACTAGCATAAGAACACCTATGGGAGCTACACCATTTTCTCTAGTTTATGGAGCCGAAGCCGTTCTACCTTTAGAGGTTGAAATCCCATCTTTACAAGTTTCATTGCAAGGCCTAATAATAGATGAGGATTAAAGATTTTCCCGACTTCAACAATTGGAATTGTTGGAGGAGCACCAAGCAAAATCCTATGAACACTTGAAAGTGTATCAAAATAGAATCTCAAGGAATTAAAATAAGCATATCAAACCGAGAACCTTTCAAGTAGGATACTTAGTGTTAAGAGAAAACCCAAAGAATCAAGCTAATAGAGAAAAGAAAAGAAAATGGGAGGCAAATTGGCTAGGTCTGTTCATCATTGTTTCTTCCTTTGGAACGGGAACCTATAAGTTAGCAGATTGTGAAGGAGAAGAACTTCAAGAGCCTATCAATAGCATTCACCTAAAAAGGTTCTATACATGAGTTAGACAAAAGAGTATAAAGAGTATCAGATGAGGAGAATCATATTGATTGCACATAGTCAAAGAGATCTTGAAAATACAAAAAAAAAAAATTTAAAAAAAAAAATCGAAAATAAGAGAAATACAAAAACAGAATAAAAGAGAAAAAGTGCCTTGGTGAAAACCTAGCAGTAGGCACCTTGGTAGCAAAAAAAGTGAAAAAAGAAAAAAGAAAAAAAAAATCCAAAGAGTAAAAACTTGGTAAACAAGCACCTTTTGTTCCCTTAAGTCTTTCTTTCCAAGTCGCATGTATATAGATTGCATTTCCGACATCCCATTTGTAAACCTTCATTGCATACGTCATTTTTACATAGTCATAATAAAGCTTGTAGTCGCATTGTTGCATTTCCTACAACCCTAAGTTTGTCACATGATCACATTTATCACTTGGGGGCAAGAAAGGATTGGAATTTTGGTACCAAATGGATTCAATAAGTGCTACAATCAGTCACATCAAAGAGAGTTCTATCAAAATTTCAGAGAGAGAGATTTTTGTGAACCTTTGATGGATATCATTGTTCAAACCCAAGTATTTGATCCTACAACTTGATCCATGAGCCTTCATTGACTTTATTATTCGGGATTAAAATTTTACAAAACACCTTAAAGATTAGAATGCTTGGAAATACTTTTTGAAATCAAACATTGCAAAATACTTGAAGCTTTCTTTTGATAATCTTTATGAAATTGACTTTTATCACATCTTTTTAGCCAATCAATGATGTTTCCACTAGATTGGCCATGATAGAGACATGATATTTTCTTGCCTTTGAGTGATTGTTTTGAGGAAAATTCATCAACTTACGAGAGTTCATGTAATAACATGGTCATCAAAGAACCATCGAAGACTATCCCATAAGAAGAAGGATTAAGCTTTGCTTGTTTATGCAAATGGATCCCTTGGCTATTTAGATATTCCATATCTTAATACCAAAAATCCACTTGCAACATTGAATCCATTGACACTGGTATTCATACTCCCATATTTTGGTCATCCAACTAGTGAGGGTTGTACTAGTTTCAAAACGAGGTTACCAAAAGTGATAAAAAAAGAGATATTCATATCATCATGATGTGGTCAATGATGATTGTACTTGCTTTCCAGTCCCAAAATTCTCAATGATGAAAATTTATCTCCATGGCATTTATTTGCTAAAAAGCTGGTGACACTCAAGTTGTATTATCATTAATTGAATTGCATTTATCATGTTAGATTAATTGCATGTGCATTTTTTTATGGTTAATTTTCCAAGGACAAGGGGAGGGAAACATCAATAATCTTGGTTAGTCAAAACATCAAAGAAATGAGGGGTTCAATCAAACGTCTTACTCTTGATATCAACCAAAACACAAAGAAAAAATGAGATTATCTGTTTCCTTCATGCATAACATTAGCATTATTCATTACTCATATATCATAAAAGAAAGAAAAAGAAATCATTTTTCATACATCATTTGCATCCATGTAAATAAGAGATAGCATTGCATACATCAAAAACTGGAAAAATTGAAAAAAAACATACAGGCATTTACATGTGCATTTCCATAAAACATTTTGCATCCATACATTGACAAAACAAAAAAGCATCTCATAAAATCCATACATCATTGCATTCATTTATCTATATCATAAAATAAGATAACTGCATCCATAGCATAAATCAAAGTAAATGCATCATAAACATCATATAGCTGCATAAAAAGATAATCTCATAATAACTCATCAAGGAGAACGAAGGAGTATATCATCATATATCATCAAAAAAGTGTTCATCAATGGTCCATCAAATCAGTATCTCAAGATACAATATCATACAAAGTGATACATCAAATGTTCCGATAAATCAAATAAACATGAAATGTGAGACAAAGGACATCAACAATGATTGCATCTTTCATCAATCAATCAAGATCCCATGGCACCAGATCCATCTAGACCTCTATCATCCTGTGAAGGAGGAGCCTGAGAAGTGCTCGCTTCGCTCTGTCTCTAAACCACAGCTGACATAAACTGCTGCATCAAGGTAGCAACCTGATCTAAATGCCCAACAATAGTAGATACATATGTCCATAGTGACTGCACATCTCGGGATAAAGTACCAATAGTGGGAACATCCTCTGAACCTTGTCCCTAATCCTATGGCTGCTAAACCTATAGAGGCACTTGTTGTGCCAGGAAATGACCATGTTGTGCTGGAACATCATCTTATTGAGCCAAGGAAACTCTCTGCAACTGAACTAAAGGATCCAACTGCCTGCTTAAAATTGACGGCCAAATGGTCATCGTAGGTCAAAACCCCCAGGGGCTAAAACAAAAGACCCTAGTCACGTGGGTGACCAGGGGGCTAAGGATCCAGCTCTGGGGCTGGTGCCTGGTCCCCCATGTGACCGCAGGGCTGGGTAGGCAGGGGCCAGTGGGTGGAATGAAGGGAGGTGACGACACAGTCTCTGGCAATGGTGGCGGTCTCCGGTGGTGGCAATCTTTGGTTCGGTGGTGGTCTTCGACGGTGGCGGGGCCGTGGGCGACTGGCGTTGAGGGGACTGAGGAGGGTGCTAAGTGGACTATCATGGCCGTGGTGGCTACTTGGTGGTGCCTAGGTGGCCACTTGGCGGCCGCACAAAATTTTTTACTTTTTATTTTTTTAAAAATCATCATACATGTCTCAATTTGCATGCCAGGTCGTACGGCCTGGTGGGCAAAATTTTTTTTGCCTCGGAGGCCAACTTGTCAAAATTTGACAAATCTCATATGGATTTTGACTATCTTAGGCCTTTCGAACGCAATTGCGAGGTCCATTTGGGCTAGAAGTGCTCCAAAAAATACTGATCACCTTGGGATCCATGCCAGGGCTGATTGCGAAAAAAATTTCTCACAAATCCAACTTTGTCTAAATTTGACAAATTTTATATGGATCTTGGGGTTCTTGGATGCTCTGAACACAATTGTGAGGTCCATTTGAAGCCAACATGACCAAAAAATAGGTCCCCCCAAAATCAATAAAAAAATTTAAAAGCCCTCATCTGAAACAAATGAATTTTTAATCTCTGAATCCTTCAAACATGAATAAGCTGTAGCATATTAGGCTCTGTACCATGTAGGATTTGAGCAATACAAATCCACAAAACCTGAAGATCACCTGCATACAAAAACCTGTTACAAGGAAATAGAGAGAAGAAGAGGCCAAGGGTTTGACTCAAAATATGAAGAAGAAAATATCCTCAAATAATGAATGAATAAAATATATAATGGATCATCCTTATAAAGGAGATTGAAAGCCTTGAAAGGCAAACCCTAGTGCATGTAATAATCAGTTTAACTATTACATGACTAATGCATGAGTTTAGAACAACTAGTGCATGTGATTTTAACTAAAGCAAAAGGAAGTTGACATCTTAAGAAGGGAGTAAAGATTAATTAACATAATTAATACTTTACTCTAACATGTGTAATGTTTCATACTAGATTTATATGTTTATGTTTATGATGGACCTAACCCTACTAATCCCTTTATGTTTTTATCATTACACTGATTGATGTGAGTTTAGGATGAGGAGAGGCAGTCATAGTTACTCCTACAAGAGGTTTGTTAGCACTGGTAAAATTTTGATGGTTCCTGGTCTTTTTTTCCCCTATTCCCTACAAGGTTTTCCTAGTTTTTTATCCAAAACCCTTTACAAAATTTGAAAAACTAGCCATTTGCTAAGAAAACCCTAAGTCCCTCAAGCCCTGTTCTATTTGCGCATTACTTTTTCAAGCCACTTAAAACTCCCAAAACCCACGTTCTTTATATTTTCAGTCGGTCCCAGTTTTATTTTTTCCTAAGTTTTTACCCCCATCGGCTTTTATCTTTCCTAAGTCCTTCAGTCGTTAATTTTTCCTAAGTCCTGGTTTTAATTTTTCCTAAGTCTTCAAGCCTTCAGAAAGTGTTAAAACATGGAAGGAATCTACGATCATCGCTATTTCATAAAGTAAAGATGCTCCCCTTTTAACATCATGCTTCAACGATAGCCATTCGATCCTCTCAAGCTTGAAGTCTTCAGTGGGCCCAGTGTCAGAATGGCTTGCGTGTCTATTTTGTGATTGGTCAGCGGTCTGCTGATGAGGCCGATGTGTCAGTGGGACCTGATTTTCCAAGGTGCAGAGGGTCCTGACATCCGTATTTGATCCAACGGTTATCATGTTTTCGCAAGGGGTATGTTAGTGCTATGCGCTTTTGTGATAGCCATCGATTTCCTGATGCAGGCCCGGTTAAATTTCTTAAGGCTTTTGGCAACATGGATAAAATGTTTAGCACCCTAATGAATTTTAAATGGTTTTGCTAGTTCGCATGATAAATTGGAGATGCTTTAAGTTTTTTAGCGATTATGCGAATGGTCTATTCACTGAATCTCTAGATAAATTAGTGAGGTCCAGATGTATTAAGCGACTTGGTGAAACTCTTCAGTCGCTAGTTCGCCAGATAAAGTGGGACCATAGCTTTCAAAAGAGTTAACATGCTGACAGATCTGATGGATGTCACTTCACCATGGGGATAAGATGCAAGGAGGTTAGCTTAGCGGATTAGCAACAACCGTCAATGCCTTGCTTTGATAAAGTAAAGTTTGAAAAGCCCGCAAAAAGGTTTTGATCTACGGTCACGACTTAAAGTTGATACAGATTTAAACAAAAACCATTGATAAATTGGTGGAGCCATGGAGGTAGTAATTTCAGTTTAAATTCAAATGTTTTCAGGGTTTGCAGCAACAGGAAGTACAGAAAATTGATGGTGGACAGTCATTTCTGATCAGTTTGGTGGCATTGGTGATTGCAGTGTGGTCCAAGCTGCCATGGGTAGTTGCAGAGGAATGTTTTTCTATGGGGAAGTGATTAAAATAGTACTCATGATGTGTTGTAGGGGTCATTTTGGCCAAATTTCCTAAAGTTTTGTGATGATTTTATACTTGGGACTGGTATAGGGTTAGATAGCTGTTGAAATTGAACTACTTTGAGCTCATCGGCTACGGCTTGGTCCCTGCCATGTCTGTATTAATTCCTTAGTGGTGTTAGATAGTTTTGAATTTTGAATCCAGATGATCATTATGTTTGTATTGTTTCCCTTGGTATAAAGGGATTTTTGAAGATCATCCGGAGGTATTGGGAGTCAAGTATTCAAAACTTTTGGTTGTGAGTCCTCTTCTCAGTCAGAGTTGTAATAGTTGTGCTTTCAGTATTTGTTGATAATAGAGAGAAAGTTGCAGGTCTAAGTTGTAATTTGCAAGCATGGTTTGCTTGGACTGATTGTATACACTTGAGGATTCTTCATACTTAATACAGATACATGATTCTTCTCTCTCCTTTGTGTCAATACAGGTAGATTTTGAACTTTCTAGTTCATTACATATTAATTTATGTATGTGTCTTCAGTCTTGAGTTCTAATCCAGGATTAGATGAAATGATGCTCTAGATGGGACATAGGTTTATCTCTTGTCTATGTAAGGGTATTATATAAGCATTGAAGGAGATTGTAAATGTGTTTATGGCTTTGAATCTCAGATATAGTCTAGTGTGTGTCTATAGTTTGTCTAAGAGATCTTTCCCAATGGATGAGGCACTGGCCTAGATGAGTATTTCTTTTATTAACATATACTAATTGAGACTGCTATGATTCAAATATATATAAATTAAGAACCTTTCCTAATCTTTAAGACTTTGGTTGTATGAATGTTCTACCCTATAGTAATGGAGAGTCAATGAATGTGTGGTTAGCATTTAGTACTTTCTTACTATCTATCAATCTATTTTTCAAACCCAGTCCTTGGTGTGTGAAGTATAGTTTTTACTGGGTTAGGTGCACCCACCTTGGTTTTGCAGAGCTAGAAGCAGAAGAGGGAAGTCTTGTCCCTATAGTTGGTCCAGTTACCCTAAGACCTCTTTACATTTTGGAGCTAACCATTCCTAAAATCCATCTGAGGGTAAATTGGGAGCCTAAGTGCATAAGCATCATTTTGAACACCAACAAGATGGCAACTCTGCTAGGGAAATGTTACACAAGTCTATTATAACCAGTAGGTCATCATTGGAAACACAGGGTTATTCTTGTCCCTTGTCTTGTCTAACTCATTTGGATATTTACAAAGTTAGGAAATTGTATTGTAAAATTCCCAACATACCTGGGTGGCGACTCAAATATCTCTACAGCAGTGCTAGTCAGTAGATTATTTTGATAGGATGAGTTATAGAGTTACTAGGTCTTGGAGAAAGGAGCATCCTGAAGACATAATGGAAGAAGGTATTCCAAGCACTTCCGAGCCTGGTTAGACAAAAGGAGGAAGAAAGAAGAGACATGTTTCTCATACATGGAAGAGTAAGAAAGATACAAGACAAGAAGCTCAAACCAGGCCTAGTCAAGAAGAAATTAATTCAGAATATGAAGAGGCTGTTGATTTGGGATTGAACCAATATGAGGATGAAGTTCAAATGGGAGATGATGAGTCAGAAAATACTCTCCTGGAATCAGAAGAGATCTTTGAGGAGGTCTATGAACTAGAAAGAAGAGTTCAAGAACAGCTTGCCATCAGGCGACAAAGAGATAAGGATAAAGAAGATAAAGTAAGACAAGCCATGATGAGGGCTGAACAGCTAAAGAGGCAGTTGCTAGATTTGGAGGCAATCAATTTTGTCCCAGAGCCTGAGAGAGTAGAGGAATAGCCTATTGTGCAAAAAATATATGAGGATACTAGACCTAGAGATAAAGGCAAACAAAGAGTTGTTGGAGTTCAAATCAATGAACAAGTCATTGTGGAAAGGCCATTCGATCCAGTGTTGAGACTAGATTCAGACCTTGAGCTGGCTAGAAGGAAGAAGAAAATATTGGATAAAGAATTAGAGAAAGTAGAATTGGAGGCTACTGCTACAGAAATAAGGAAAAAGATTGATTTTCTCAAGCATGCTTCAGGACCTTCAAATGTTGTTGCTTCCTTTTTGGGACAAGGTGGAAATCATGGTAACAATGCAGCTCAAGCCAATGGTGTACCGGGTGCTACTAAAATCCTTGATGGTTCAAACACAAGGACATCTACATCTCAAGGAATGGATCCACCACCTGGAGCTCCTATTCATGAAAGGTACAAACAACTTATCTTCTTTGGTATTCCTAGTTATCCCAATGTAATTCCTGATGAAATTAGAAAGAAGCTCCCTAAATTTACTGGAAATAATGTCATCACATGTGAAGAACATCTAAATAATTTTATGGATGTAATAGATGATTATAATGTTGAGCCTGATGATGTCATAATGAAATTATTTGTACAATCTCTGACCAAAGATGCTAGGGATTGGTTTAGAGGACTGCCCCATGCTAGTATTGGGTCTTGGAATGAATTCAAGAATTGTTTCAAGGAACATTATGGTGATAAAACAAATGAGGGTTTTATCTTGAATGAATTCAATAACATAAAGAAAAATTAGAATGAAGAGGTCCTTGAATTTAACATAAGATTCCAAAAGGCTATGCATAGGTTCCTGCAAGTTATCAGATTAGATGATAGAGTGTGTCTTGTGACATACTTAAATGCTTTTGATGCAAAAATGGGGTATCTTTTGAGAGATAAAAACCCTAGAAATCTTGGGGAGGCTTATAAGTTGGCAATCAACATAGAGAGCAACAGAAGGATATCAGGAAAAATAGGAAGAAGAGATGATTGTAGGCCTCAAATGCAAAATAAGAAACAAATGGGAAGGTCTGCTAACTCTAAGCCCAAAGAGGATGACAATCTAAAATATATTTTGAAGGCTTTAGAAGGTTTAAAGCCTGGTGAAAAGGGAAACTATAGGGTTGTGGCTATGGATAGGTCAGTTCCAAATAATTTTAGCAGACAGCCAAGAATGCAAAATTACCCTTATAATACTCAGTGGCAAGATGGCAAGCCCATTTTCCCAACCAAGCAAGATAGGCCTGACAACAAGATCCCTGATCCTTTGCAAAGAAATTTAGTGAACACGAATGAGGATATCCCATGGTGTAATGCTTGTCAATCTCCTCATGGTCTTGAATATTGTGTTATTGCCTTGAACTTACATGAGAACCAAGAACATGATGAGCAATATGACAAAGATGGATGTGGAATGACTTCTTCACATGCATGGGATGAAGTTGACTCTACTGATGATGAAGAAGAAGAATTTGATGATGTTGGATGCGGTGCAGTGAAATGTGAAGAATATGTTTCCCTAAGGAGACCCTCTGATGAGGAAATTGCTCAAATCACTGCAAACATGGTCACTCAGGCCAAGAGCAATTACAATTTGAGAAACAGGATAGTTGGAGGTACAAATGGTAAACTAGGACACATGTTTATCAAGAGGATAGAAAATAGTGTACAATAGTCTGAGGAAAAAGGGAGGGGTGCAGAGGTTAATAATCAAGTGAAGGTAAAAAAGAAAATTGTACCTGCTGCAGCACCTAAGAATAAAGCAAAGACATCAGAGGTTGTTGTCCCCATTCCTCAAAGTGGAGAGGAGTCTCCTCTCAAAGACAAGTCTGATCTAACAAAGGATAAAGTCATCACTATTTTTGAAGGAGACATAAATGACCAAAAGTATGTTCCAATTGATATGACTAAATTGCTTTCACAAATAATTGTCAAAGTTCCACTTTTCGAAATGATGAGAATAGAAGAGCACAAGGTTAAGGCCTTGGATTGGGTAAGTGGTGCTTCTTCAATAAAGGTCCAAGAAATGAACAGAGGTGACAAACATGTGGCTTCTTTGGAAGACACACCTGAAAATAAAAGCAAAGAAATTGTTTCTAAAATTCCTCAAATATTCTTGGATACAAATGTTCTAAATGGTGCATCAGGGACAATTGATCCTTTTTTCTTGTCCCTTGTGATAAATGGAAAATTATTGAAGAATTGCATAATTGATTCTGGAGCATCAAACACTGTCATGCCTGCAGAGATCATGAAGTCGTTAGGATTAAAGGTTGATACACCTCATGGGAGATGCCAAGCTATGGATTCAAGAGAAGTACCTGTTATTGGTACCATTAAGGCTTTGCCTTATAAGTTAGTTGCATTTCCTGATAAGCAACTAACTATGAGTGTTCTAGTGGTTGATATTCCTCCTCAGTATGGAATGCTTTTATCTAGAAGGTGGAGTGCTTCTATGGGAGGAAGTATTCAATGTGACTTATCTTTTGCCACTTTTAACATTGAAGGAGAAAGTGTGAAGGTGTCAAGGGAAACTAGAACCCCTCATATGATTGAGGAGGATGAAGAAAATAACATGAATTGTTTTGTTGACACTGACATTGGTTCTTTTCAAGTTCAGGAGAAAGAGGTGTAAGAGATGGTCAGGCCTGTCCTTTTGGCTGATGATGAGAGTAACATGGAAGAGGGTAATGTCTTATGGACCCTATATTTTGATGGAGCAAGTTCTAAGGAAGGTGTAGGAGCAGGAGTGTTATTGGTATCCCCAAGTGGTAAGACTTTCAAGTTTTCTTTCACTCTCTTGTTCTCTTGCACAAACAATGTTGTTGAATATGAAGCCCTACTGATTGGTTTAAGACAAGCATCAAAACATGGAATTAAACATCTTAGGGTGAGTGGTGATTCTAAGTTAGTAATTTCTCATATTAGATCAAAATATCACTAGTAGAATTTGGCAAATAAATGACTAAGTGACTAAAAATTTTAGTCACGTGACTATTTAAGTTTTAGTTACATGACCAAAACTGATCATATTTGGTAAATAAATGACTAAATAAATGACCAATTTGGTCATTGGGTAAAATCACAACTAAAATGACTAAATAAATGACTAATTTGGTCATAAGGTAAAATGACTAAATAAATGATCAATTTGGTCATCGAGTAAAATGACTAAATAAATGACTAATTTGGTCATCGGGTAAGAGGACCAAATAAATGACTAAATAAATAGTTTGAGGGGTTTTTCCTTTTTGGTTCCATAATTTAATTCATTTTATTATGAGAGCATGTTTTCATCAAACAAATTCCAGTCATGGCTTACTATTTCGAATTGGTTTCTCATCTCATGTCTAAAAAATTGTCTTCATTGCTTCAAATTTGACTACATTATTTGGAGAAATTCATCTTCATTGCTTAGAGGATTGGCGACAAAGAGCCGGAAAAATGAGGGTTCCATGCATTTTCATTTACGTGTGAGGAAGATGATCTATTTACATGGATTGTAGAAACATAATGTCTATAAAAGTAATTATTTCTAGAAGTAGTGCCTTAAAAATGTAAGGTAAAGTAGTTATTTTTATAAGCTATAAGACTCAATTAATTACATAAATTGTAGAAACATAATGGTCAAGGCTATTCAAAATTATAAAGGTAACTTCCTTAAAACTCCCCTTAAGTCATAATTGATGTACACAGGCCCCTAGCTTAAGCCAAACTGCCCTAAACTTCTCAAAAACTCCCTCATTTGTCCCCCATAATATTTTTATTCACTTTTAACACATCAGACGTTACTTTAATTTGACAAATCTCTAAAGACCATACAAATATTTTGTATAAAAAATAATATCTATTAAATGGTTGATTAAACTACGATATCACTTAATAAATATATTTTACACTTAAACTTGAAATGTAAAAAAAAAATTGCCTTTTCATTTGGGCTCCAAAATCTATGTAAAATTACCCTAAAACTCTTCTAAGAATAATGACCAATGACCAAAACTATTTTATTATTTTTTTACATTTAAAAATAATATTTAGTAAAAAGCCATTTATAAAATATTTTTCATTTAAGCTCGTGAAAAAATTAAAAAAAATCTAAAAAATCTAATTTTATCTAATTTTCTAGACTTCACAATATTATAAAGTTCAATGCAAGAACAAGGGAAATAAAAACAAATGAAAAAAATAAAACTATTGTCGAGCTTTTTTCTCTTGGCGCCTTCCTTTTCCTTCTTGCCGCCTTCCTCTTCATTCTTAATCTGCTCTTGGCGCCTTCATAGTGGATCTCTGGAGTGATACGCATGATTTTTTTTCCCAAAGGTTTCTGCTTGCAGGCTGTGGCTCCTCATTTTGCAGGTACGCATGCTCTATTTTTTTGTAAAATAGGAAAAAATGTTTCAATTCCTTTAAGTATATTGTATTTGAACTCTATTTTTTTTTGTTTTTGTACATTATTTGTAGGATAAACGCCTCCACAATGGTGATCATGTTTTCCTTGTAATTGTAAAGCTAATAGATAGAAATAGCTTCTGCATTATAGGTACTTTAATGATAGAATCCCTACTTAATTCTCATTTTTGACAGCAAGGTTGAGAACGGCTAACAGAGCAGCTTCCTTAACCTCCATGTTAGGTGAACTGAGCATTTGAACAGGGGGCACAATCACACCTCCTGTTGCCTGCTTTTCTTTGCTTGATGCAGAGTAACTAGCAACTATCCCAAATATGCACAAATTAGCATATACCAAAATCCCTTTTCTAAGTTACTGATCTGAGGCAACCTGTCAATCTTTACAATATTTTTCATATTTTCAGACAATACTAGCATTTCAATCGCATAATAATTTATAGTCTTCCTAATCCATTGTCTTCAACCCAATCCATGTATAATTTTATTCATCACGTATAGCCATTATCATGTATGTCCTCTACAAATATACAGTGACCTCTATGTTAACATGCAAGCATTAACATACTGCTATCTTTTAACCAATCATAATCAATTTTGTATCAGTTCAAAATAGGAGCTCAACACTATATTTTCAAATCAAACTTATATCGATACTTGTCAAATTCAATAATGATTATCGGGTTCCATTGCATTCTTATATCGCAGCCACTAACCTATCGCTCAAACCGTTAATAAGTTGGTTCAACCACATAGTCACTTCATGGGCCGATGAAGACACAATACAATTTATATCATGCAAAACAATGCAATTCTTTCACCCAATATATATGTTTGGAATTTCACCCAATACCATGCTCTAGAAATCTTAACAAATTGGAAGACCCAAACCTGATGCTAGTTCATTATCATGGTAATTGAAAAATAAATGAGACTCAAAATCCAATCGGCACACCAAAAAGCTGATTACACATTGACAACCCATGATACTTTGAGCCAACCAAATGCTTATCGACTTCTTAAATGAATCGGTAAAAACATTTGAATCAAATTACAAGTTGAGACCATACCATTAAAGTTGATGCCTTTCTTGATAACATATTCACATACATTTGATAGCCAAAATGCGTTATAGCAAAGACCTTTTGAACTATTCTTAAATTCATTACAAAATTAACCAACCATTTATGTAACCATTGACAAGGGCCAATACTTTACTCAACTCGATTCTTGGAACAAATGATTTAGAAAATTGAAATCATTCAATAGAAAGTACAGACAGAACACAAATAAACTTCTAAACTTTTATTAACAAAATAGGTATAAACTAACATAGTGCCATCCTTTCTTCTATTAAGTCTTAATTCGTATGGCCATTGCTGCACAACCATAGGGCACCACGACTACATTTTAAATTTTCCTTTTTAATGTCCCCTCTATTTTGCCAATACACATAGTTTCAGCCCTTTATAAACATATTGAGTGGTTACAAGAATGACTCTAACTACCATGTCTGGTAAGGTTCCTTTCGCTTACATTTCTTCTAATTTCCCAACTAACATTTGGTTACAAAGACCATTCATTTATTGGATTCTCCATGATCATATTTGGTACAACTTTGAAAAATTAGAAATGTTTCAATGTTGTACTTTTACATTTCTAACATGCATTTGCATGGGCTTAAATAAAATCATATTTGACATAATCTTCTAATGGCTTGGTGCTCCTCCACCACTACTCCTTGCAGATGTCTTGGCCATATTCTTGATCTCCTTAGCTGCACGAACTTTAACATCATCCAATGTTTTCTTAGGAATAGGAGTGAGTTTTGGATTTTCAAGAATATCAGATTCAAGGAAGTCAAAATAAATTATTTTTGGATGGTGATGAGTCGCCCCTTTGTTGCATCCATTCATCATCTTTGTAATGTCCCAATTTAGAATTTAATGAATCAACACTTATGATGTACCAAGAATATCTTTATGCTGCAATGGAAACCTTCACCAGTGTTGTGCCAAAAAGTATACCTTGGTGATAGTGTATCCACTTGTGATAGGTCTACAATCAGCATCCAATGTCCCATGAACCTTGGTCATGGTTTAAACCCAACAATGTGAAGGAGCTCTACAGTAACTAGCACTTATCCTAATTCCAATAACTTTGACTCTGTAGTCCACCTAGGCAGTGCCCAATACCGATCAAAGTAGTATGATGTTGGAGGCTCCACAAGTTCTCATCTATAATCAACTCTATGCTCCAAATGTCACAGTTTACACTGGTAAATAACTATGGCTATAAAACCTTATTAGTGGTAGTGACTGATAGTAATTAGATGAATAAACATATGGTATTCCCTTAGTGATGCCAATAGAGTGCTGCAATGGATCAGTGAATTGATGCAGTACTGTTAGGAATCTGGTCATTCATGTGGCATTGATGTCAAGATCCTAAATCCAAAATTGAAAATGATGCGGAGCATCATGGAAATCATTCACATCTTCTAGGATCTTGTTGATCCATACAACATTGCAACATAAGAATAACATATTAGGGGCATTTCAATCAGCTTTCTTGAACGTTTCTATGTTGTACTTTTACATTTCTAACATGCATTTCGGTGAAGTTTCTTGGTATGCTAGCTTTGGTCTACTAGTGAAGCTTCTCTGTCTCTCAAAATTTCACAAAGGATAAATTCTTGCAGAGAGCATTCTAGCTGAGCATAGGATGATCAATCATCCTCGAGCACTCTTTAGTTAAGAACAGTAGATTACAATAATGTTTCTGAGAAAAATATAGATCACTCATAAAAATATGCACCCAAAGCACACGTTCTTCATCAAATTGTAACACAACAGCAGATCAATAACATTTTTTCCACGAAAAAGGTCATCCCCACACCCTAGTATTAGATAATATGTCTAATAGATATAGAAAGTTAAAAACTTGTTGAGCACCAAAGAACATATGTGTTGCATCTAAAGCAGATGCCCTGTTCAAGAGATGTAATTCAAGGAGAGATGATAAAAACCCATCAACATGTAAGGAGATATTGGATAACAAAAAAGTATTCATGTTTCACAAAGGCCGAGCATTCTGTTTGAAAGTCTTTTGAGAGCGATAATCTGGAATCTATCCGAGGAACAGTGGTAGTTTTGATGTTTTTAAAATGAATAAATAGTGTTTCTTTTGGTTGGTGTTGGGAGTCTTTACATTGGCACTTTGAATCTTTTTCATTTTTCCATGATAACATAGTGTTCCATTAAGTTTTAAGATAGAAACAAAACTGTCTTGCTGACTGTCCATGTACAGATTTTCTGGACAGTTTGGTAACAAGTAGTGTATCTCTGTGAAAATCATGACTCCTCCCTCTTAAGTGTTTATTGTGCATTGGGAAATGAGTTTAGGAACTTGTTCTATAGTTATCCTTATCTGTTTGATTGTAGGGATGGTCGACAAGGTGGAAAAGATGACCACTATTTGTCAATTTTGAAGATTGAGGGTATGACTGTCTCAGAAATACAGTCCTAATGCGTGGACAATATCTCCAAAATGAACCGTCAGATTTGGTTGAATTTGGGATTTGTTTGTCATAGAAAAATTGTGACGGGTCTCACCAGAGCGATTGAAGAGAAAATTTTAGGTGAAAAAGTCATGATCCACTGAGTATGGGTCTATATAAAAGGACAATGATAGTGTAGTTTGAGTTGAGTTTTCTTCATGCATGTGCCAAGGGAGTTGTGTGAAGGAGGTAGGAGTTTGGAATGGTAGGTTTGTGTGTCCCCAAGGTATTTTAGGATGTTTAGGCCCTTAGGGGGAGTTTGGAAAGATTTTTAGTGCTCACGAGTGGGATCCAAGGTAGAGTGGCGTAAGGGTATGGAGCCTAGTGGTAGCTGAGTTTTTATGTTAACCATTGATAAGTCTAAAGAGTGGGTTGGGTCTATGGAATTGATCCACGCTTGAGGGAACTTTGAATGATATTGCAAGACCATGGAGTGATTTTAATCCTCCTTTAAAGTTTGAAGGTTAAATCCACTAGTCTCCCTATCACATTAGGATTGCAAAAATCTGGCTTATGCATGCATTTGCATGGATCTTCGTAGACAATTTAAAACTTTTCTTGCTCATTATTGTTTGTCATCTTGTAGCCTTTGGTTATTAAGCTGTAAACTTTATTGGCCAATGTCTTTCTATCATATGCATCACAGGTCTTTATGTCAACCATTGAAAATGCAACAGAACATAACAAGCCACAAAATAAATTTTATTTTTCCAAACAAGTGATTCTTTCTAGAAGTGATTTTTTTGCATGCTATAAATTCATGATCAACCTTCTCTATCAAGATTATCTATGGTTTTTTTATCTATGTCATATTCTTCACCCTCAGCAAGAATTGAATTAACGTCTACCACTCCAATATATGATCAAGATACTGCAAATAGCACCAATTTGTCTTTTCCAGAGAACCTCTTGTCAGATACTAAAGAAGGGAGAAAATCTAGCGAGTTGGATAAAAATACAATCTTTGAAAACATAAGAATGATGTCTATTACATCACAACTAGAATGGAGCACAAGTTAAAAGACCTTGAATTACCCAAGCAAGATGAAGATGCAAATACCAAGATGAATAAGAATTACATGAATAGTTAAAAAAGTGTAGATTATTCGGTTATGTCCAGATCCATGGATTTGTTGTCACACGGTCCAAGAATCCCACAATCAAATGTACCATTAGCATCGAAGATATTGGGTTAGCAACATTCTATTAGAAATGAAAATGAAGTGATAACAAAAGTTGATTATAAGGAAGTAAATATGATGTTATGTTTCCTACTTTAGATGTTGAAGAAAATATACCCCAAAAAGAAGTTAATGAGGTATGGTAGGCATGAAATTTTTGTTTCCAAATTGAATACATATTAAACGCCCAATTCCCTCTTCACTATTTGTAATTTTTTATAACAATATTAACTTTATTATTACATAATTGATAATTCAGATTCAACAGATATGGTAAGGAAAGCTGCAATAGAAGCTGAGGCACAAGCATTCACTAAAGGTTTGTAGGTATAAACTATTCAGTATGCTCATATTCATTTATGTATCAAGAGATATGCAATTTTCTCTTTAAGGTTGTTGTTTGTGTTTTAGGTACAGTAAATGAATACATGTGTATTCTTAGCTCATGCTTAGAGTCTATTTCAATTTTTTATTCATCTATTCCTTTATATTACACCTTTTAGATAATAAAAAATGCTAACTTGGAAGAAATACAGGAGCTTGGGTATGACATGTATGGAACAGTTTATCATGGAAAATGGAAGGGATCAGATGTTGCTATCAAGCAGATCAAAACCATCTATTTTGAAGGAAGGACATCAGAGCAAGAACATCTGGTAGATATTCCGTCACACTTTCTAGTCTTCCATAATTTTCAACTTTCTGTTCAAGCCTTCCTGAATACATACAGCTTGACCACTCAATTCTCAGGTCATAGATGTGCCAAAAAAAGTTGATGTCTAAAATTTTATTATGTGAGACCACGTTGGTCTTTACATGCATGGGCTTGTTGCCAGCTTCTGCTAGCAATTAAGCTTGGACTCTTGTTTTAATTCCTTAGTTTCTTGCTTGCCCTGTTGCATGCAGAATATTTGGTGTATAAGTATTTTCAGACCCTTCCTAATGAAGCTTAACCCTGCAGTTGCACCTTCAGACTGAATCAGTATTTCCAAGACTTTCTCTTGCGTAGTTGGCTTATTTAGTCTATTGCCATACATTTCAAAGGCTTTTCTGACTGTACATATGCAATCTGTGTTAATTGAAATTCTTTTGTCAGTGTTAGTCTGTTAGAAAATGTGATGTGTTTGAATTTTTAATATCCTAGAGGGAATATTTTATAATTCCATTCAAGTTTCTAGTTTTTTTTTGCTCAAAGTTGTACTAAAATATTTATAAGAATCATATTACTATAGATTAACAAGTGCAAGAATCCAAGATATTCTAAATCATAAATTTTGCAGAGAATGCATTGTTTTGCATTCCTGCACAAATAGAGCAAGACATAAAATACATTCCATTAAATCACTTTCAACATTCAACTTTAGGCGCTGAAAATTTAACATTTACCTACCATGTAAAAGGACCAAGATTGTCTCAATTTTTGTCCTGGCAAAACTAGAAGCTCCATCAGAGTCTTTAATGCTACATCTGAGGAGGTAGCTCTTGTTGGAAAATGAGTCAAGCCAAACCATGGATGGACTAGTCACCAAATAGGCTAATAGCTCAGTAGTAGAGCACACTGACAGCAAATAGATAATCCTAAATCTTACTCCAACTGATCCATGAAACAGTTTCAGTGCCAATCAGAGTTTTGGGTGGTTTACAATGGTGTCATGAACCCTCTGACAACCCAAAAACCTTCTTTTTTTTTACTCTAAAAAGTTTCTAGTGGTTTCTAGAAGACTTTTCAAGCTGGTGTACCCTTCCAAATCCAAGTATTACTGCAGCTATGATAGGTTATGAATGGTGTTAGAGAGATTATTTAAGTTCATACATATTCAATCTTGAAGAATGCAGCCATAACCACTGCCATTGGTATCATAGACATGCTTTAAGTTTTCACATTCATACAACCTCAAATATTGTAGGTGTGGCAAGTTGCCAACATTTATGGGAAGGTAATTTAACTTCTTACAACCTGACAAATCCAAGTTCTGTAGCTGTGACAAGTTGCCAATTATCAGGGATGTTAATTAAATTTATACATTTTCCCAAGTCCAAGTGCTACAGATGTGACAAGTTACCAACAGTATCGGGGAGCTTATTTAAATTTTGATAGATAGATAAGTCCAAGTGATGCAGCTATGACAGACTGCCAATGGTATCAGGAAGCTTATTTAAGACATAACAAAAGCTCAAGTCCAAGACTTGCAGCTATGATAGTTTTCCAATACTATCAGGGAGGGTAAATAAGTTTGTACACTTTCCCGAATCCAAGTGCTATAGCTGTGACAGGTTGCCGATACTAGCAGGGAGATTATTTAAGCTTTCACACCCTCCCAAATCCAAGTGTTGCAGCTGCAAAAGGCTGCCAATGGTATCAGGAAGTTTCTTTAAGCTTGCACAGTCTCTCAAACCCAAATGTCTCAGCTCTGACAGTTTGCCAATATGATTAGGGAGATTATTTAATTTTTGACAACCAAACAAGTCCAAGTGATGCAGCCAGAGCAGACTACTAATGGCATCTAGAAGGTTATTTAAATTGTAACAAAAATTTAAATTCAAGTGTTGTAATTGTAATTGGTTGCCAATGGTATTAGGAATTGAATTTAACTTTCAACAACCAGACAAATCCAAATGTTGCAGTTGTGACAGGTTGCCAATGCTGTCTGGTAGGTTAATTAGGTTGGCACATCCTCCCACATCCAAGTACTTCAGCTCTGATAGGTTGCCAATGGTATCAGGCAGATTATTTAAGCTTTCACACTTTCTCAAGCCCAAGTCCTGAAGTTGTGACAGATTACCAATTGTAGGAGGCAGGCTATTTAACCTATAATAGAAATTTAAGTTTAACAAGTGTAGCTATGACAGGTTTCCAATGGTAATGGGGAGGTTATTTAACTTTTGACAGTCAGACAAGTTCAGATGCTGCAGTTGTGACAGGCTACCAATAGTATCAGGGAGCTTACTTAACATTTTACAGATAGATAAGTCCATGTGCTCCACCTGTAGTAGGTTGCCAATGGTATCAGGGAGATCATTTAGCCTGTGACAACCAGAGAAGTCCATGTGCTACAGCTGTGATAGGTTACCAAGTAGAGAGAAGGTAGAAAGGCTGTCAAAGCAACAATCATAATCTAGTAGCATAATCTTCAATTGCCAAATGCTACCAACAAATTTGGTGCCATGTGGCTTCTTTTTAGTTCTCTTCATCCTAGTTGCAAAGAAACAAATTTCCAATCTTAACCATATCAAACTTGGAGGAAGCATGCCTATCATGTCTTCTATTGTGTTTTCAATATGCATCTTCTGCAAGTGAAGATAGCAAAGGCCAGGTCTGCACAACATTTCAAGCCTTTGCAGACTATCTCCATTGAGTTGAAGGTGAGATAAATTGATGTTGTTGGATATGCTACTTAAATGGGCAGCCTCCCATAGACGTGTCCCCTCTTTTTCTTTTTTAGCAATGGTTCTCCCCATATCTCATAAATGGTCATGCATATCAAATACACCTTTATCATCAATCTTTATGAGTAACTTGATCGAAAGATTAGATATAGCAGTGTCTACCATCTTGTACTAAGATTTCCAGAAAATCATGGGACATATTTTGTCTTCACTAACAAAGAAGCAGGCAATGTCCAGAAATATTTCTTTTTCCTCATCACTAAGAGCACTATAGCTAATGTAGAGCACTTTGTGAATGTCTGAGTTGAGAGTAATGTTGTGAAGAGCATCTGTCCAGCAACTTGTTTCATTCTGCTTATCATATAAGAAGGATCCAATCACTTCCAATGAAAGGGGATGCCCCTTACAAGCTTCCACTATCCTTTTGGACAGATCTTCGTAACCTGGACTTGGAGAAGCTCTCAGAAAAGTGTGCCAACTAAATAACTAGAGACCTTCATTTATCTCCAATCCGCCCATCTTGTGGATGCATTTGGATGATACTCGAGCAACATTGAGGATGTGTTTGTCTCTAGAAGTAATAATAACCCTGCTACCAGGGGCCAGCCAATCCCCAACCAAAGCATTCAATTGCACCACATCATCCACATCATCCAGAACAAGAAGGTGCTTTCCTCCCAAATGATCTCTCAACAAAGATTTGCCTTCATCAACACTAACTACTTCTTTTCCATATTTGGTTACATCTTTAAGAAATTTTCTCTATAATCTTGTAAGGCCTAAACCATCTCCAGCACTGGCATGGACATTAAATAGAAAGGAAGAAGCGTTAAAATCACCATAAGCTTTATTGAACATGACCTTTGCAACTGTAGTCTTTCCAATACCCCCGATCCCCCATATTCCAACTTTAACCACACCTTCTACAAAATTGAGATTTAATTTGTGGATAAGATATTCCGTCACACTTTCCAGTCATATATTAGACAGGGTTCAACTCTTGATAATAGAGTGTGGGGAATGGAAATGGGGTATGGGAATTGACTGTGAATTTAGAGCATTTTAAATTCAAAGTTTTGTAACCAAGTTCATTCTTTAGAAGTCTTGTGTAGGGTTTTGACAAGTTGAACCGTTGAAGTAATTGTGTTGGTTAATAGACTAACAGTGTTTAAACCTCTGAAGTTAAAAACCTTTTTAGGCATTTGGAGCCATCTCCCCTTTGCCTCTGCATCACTTTGGCAATGAGCTTGACAATAAACTCTTCCTTGCAATTTTTTCTCATGAATGAATAAACTCCATACCCCCAAATCATGCTTCCTCACGGTGTACACCCCTCAATCCTTCTTTCCTACACTTTATTTGATTAGTTTTGTATCATAAATGTTATATAGGACCTATGACATGAGAATCAGTCCTTACATTCATGAGATAGGTCCTATGGATCCATTAAACCTTCAAAATTAACAAGAAAACTAGGATTTCTTACTTGCAATCAATGCCAGATTTAGAAATCAGAATTAAAACTTTAAGAATCCAATTGAAACTTGTTTATATATACATAAAGAATGATGCTACAGAATCAATGTCTCAATCTAGAACTAATTTCATTTTCTTTTATGTGTTCTTGCTGTGTACTTTTATGTGTTCTTGTTGTGTAGGCTCTTGGATTGGAATTTCCTAGACAGGATAACATGGCCTATTTAATTTGATTCATAAGTTGTTAATACATGCTCATCATAGTTGTTAACATTTTTTATTCTCATGGACAGGTATTGAAGCACTTGCATGGGTGATAAAGCTTGTTTAGATAGGACTTGGAGACTTTTGAAAAGGCGGGCAAGGAATTCAAAGTTTTCTGCAACAAATTTGAAGTTAGCAAGGCCCTCTACAACAAATTCAGAGGTAATTTGAAACCTAAAACATAGACATGTTCCATTCTCACTAGGTAAACTTCAAATGAATGTAAGATAGATGTCAGGAAAATGAATCATTATATCCTCTTCTTTCTTTTATGGTCTCTACTAAAAGTGACTACTTTAAACAATGTTTCAGCATCTCTATTTTTAGATTGATTATTTTTCTTTAATTTAGAAACTAAATTATTATTGGAATGCAGAATATTACAGATGGATGAACATCATAGGTTGACTACGGATCAATATCATGCATATGATGAGAGAGTAGCTGATGAGGGGGACATTGACAAATATCCATGTCCATGTAAGAATTGTCTTGGTGGAAAGGTGAAAAAGAGAAGTGTGATTTATCGACATATGATAAGATATGGGCACAGTGGTATTAGCCCTTGGGCTTACAATTATTATGAAGATATGATAGAATTGAAGAAAATGAGAGATGAAGGGGAAACAAACATAAATGAAGAGACAAAAATGTTTGATGAAGGGTTTGAAGTTGATAGAATGCTAAATGAGGGTCTAAATGATGATTGGGCCAAGTCAATGGAGGATGCTTTAAAGCCTGTTTATGCTAATTGCAAGTTAAGCCATTTGACAACAATTCTTCAAATTCTTAACTTGCAAGTGGTGCATGGTTGGACAAATGAGAGTGTAGATCAATTATTGACATTATTAAACTCATTATTACCAGCTGACTCCACATTGCCAAAGCAACGAAATCAATGTAAAAATCAAATCAGTAAGCTCGGCTTGGGGTATGAAAATATCCACACATGTGTGAATGGTTGTGTATTATTTCATAAAAATCTTGCAGATGAGAGTGAATGTCCGAAATGTCATGAAGCGAGGTATAGACAAGGGTTGAAATCAATTGTGGTTCCTAGAAAGGTTCTTCGCCACTTTCTGATAATCCCACGATTACTTCGAATGTATAGGTGCAGAGACATTTCTGAACTTATGCCGTGGCATGCCCAAAATAAAAGCACTGATGGAAAACAACGACATGTTCCAGACTCTAAGACATGGATGGAATTTGATAAAAAATGGCCTGATTTTTCTCAAGATCCTCGTAATATAAGGTTGGGTTTGGCTCTAGATGGGGTGAACCCATTCTCAGATCAGAGTACCAAATGGTCAACTTGGCTAGTGTTTCTAATAAATTATAACTTGCCTCCATGGTTAGCAACTAAACCATTTTTCTTAATGTTATCATTGATTATACCGGGAAAGAAAAGTGTGACTTCAGATACAATAGATGCTTATCTAGAGCCATTATATGATGAGCTAATGGAATTGTGGAATGGAATTGAAGCATTTCAGCGTTTAAGGGATGGTCATTCAATCAAATTCACTTTAAAAGCTTCCTTATTGTTTACAATTCATGATCTTCCTGCATATGGCACATTGTCTGGTCTCTCTGTTCATGGATACCATGGATGTCCTGCTTGCAACTTTAAGGATTTTGTGAGGCACTCAAGAAGTTTGCGTAAGTGTATTTATTGTGGACATCGTGCTTACCTTAAAATGGATCATCCATATCGCCGACAAAAAACACGTTTCAATGGTAAAAAAGAGAATCGTGAAGTGCCATTACTAATAACAGGTGATTACATTGTTGAGAATGGAGTAAAAAGAATGTCATTTATTGAAAATGCTGGGATTGCTGGAAGCAGATATGATCCATGTAATGAAAGTGGTGTAAAACGGTTGTGCATATTGTATAAGTTGCCATACTTTAAGGATATAGCCATCAGACATACTGTTGACTTTATGCATACTGAGAAAAATATAGCTTATGCTATTATAGAAACTCTTTTTGGCTCTTTTGATACTATTTCATCTCGTGAAGACATTTGAGAAATAAAGATTCGTCGAAATCTATGGGTTAAAAAATATGATAATGAAAAATATAGAAAGCCTAGTGCTCCTTATGTATGGACAAAGGAACAACGTGCACAATTCTTACAGTTGATGTCTTAGACCCACTTTCCCACTGGATATGTGAGTAGCAACATTATTAGCCAAATTGACATTAATGGCTTAAGAGGCCTCAAGACCCATGACTATCATGTCATAATTGAGAATATTTTACCTATTGTGGTAAATATATTAGGTTTGGCAAAGGTTCCAAGATTGGCAATTATAAGGTTGGGCCTAATATTAAAGAGAATGAGTTTACATGTATTAGATCCTTCAAACTTTGATAGTTTGATAGAGGAGGTTGTTGAAGTCCTTTGTCTATTGGAGCGAGAATTTCCACCAGCAATTTTTAACATTTCTATGCATTTTTTGATACATCTAGAATATGAACTAGAGTATTGTGGTCCAATAAGAATGAGATGGATGTATCCTATAGAATGATATATGAAAGTTTTGAAAAAATTTGTCCGTACTAGGGCAAAACCAGAAGGCAGCATGTTTGAGGGATATTCAATGCAAGAGGCCATGGGGTTTTGCACAGAATATATGAAGGATTTTAAAAATGTCAATCGGCGTGTATGGGATGATGAGGAAGATGAGAGAGTTGCAGGTGAACTATTAGAAGGAAATGGAAGTCGCTTCAAGCTCTCATATCAAGAAAGAAGTGCAATACATGCCTTTATTCTTCAAAACACATCTTCATTTGACAAGTGGCGCAGGTAAAAAAATTACACTAATTTTTTTACTCAATTTCATTTACACATTCATATTATTAATCTTAATATTTGTACGTCATTATTTTATGTAGAAAATATGAAGAAGAGAATCAAATTTGGATGCAGCATCAACCTCAAAAGCGCAGACGTCATAATTTTATTGGAAGCGATTCTTTTCCAAAATTTGAAGAGTGGATTTTTAATGCAATCAATGATGCAAAAGAAGAAGGTCAATATATAACAATAGAGGAAAGTGAGCTTTCACAATCTCCACATATATGGACTATACGTTTTAGTGGGATGTGGGCCTATGGCAGTCATTTAAGAGTGGAAGAAAAGGACAAAGGAAAGACAAATTGTGATTGTGTTGTTAGTGCTGAATTTCTTCATGAAATTGAGAAGAAATTTTATGTTGGACAATTTGTTAATTTAAAAGAAACATTGGAAGAAGTGGATGAAGACAATAATGAGGGATTGTTTGAAGAAGAGATTTTGATTACCAATGAAGAAATTGAGAGAGGGAATGTATTGCAAGTCACAAATGAGGATGAGGAAGAAAATCAAGCAGATGCAGATACAAGTGATCAAGATTCTGATCTTGCTGGAAATGCACATGATTATTGATGAGGCCAATTTTATTATCTTTTATTTAAGACTTTTATGTTGTTTCTAGACTATTCTATGTTTTAAGGACATTGACCTTCAGACAGATACTTGTTTTAGGGCTTTAATGTTGAACAAAGTTGCTATATGAATGCAAGGGATTTAATGTTGAATAAAGTTTTACGTGGTTATTTGGAAATTATTGTTGATGTTTTCTGGAAATTATTGTTTTCTAGAAATTATTGTTTCTTTTATTCTATGGTTATCTATAAATTGAACTGTTCCTATGATGCTTATCAATAATGCTAGGGTGTCAAAAAACTTGATTGGAATAACAGTTATTTGTAGAATGTCTTTTCCTGCCAATTGAAGCTTAACCACTAAGCTATCTCCCATGTTATTTTGGATTTGAACTTTGGTCATGCTATTATAATTGTTGTTTGGTCATGCTATTACAATTGTTGTTATTCTTTGAATGCTTTAGTGGTCAGTTTATCTACCCTCCTTATACTGAATTATTTAGCAAATGACTGAGAGTTTGGCCTTAATTTGCATCATCTCCAATTGATCAAAGTTTTAGACTTTTTTACACAAACTTGCACGCTCGGAGTACTAACCAAATGCTTAAATGTGCATAGCTGACAAACAAAATATACACCAATTCAAACCCTTCCGATCTAAAGAGAAAAAACCTTGTTCTTGCAAAGATCAGATTACTTGAAACACTTGTTCACACCATGTGCCTTCCAACAAATAAGAAAATATATTATTTATCACACCCCAACATCCTTATCTCACAGCCACTTGGGTGTCACCATATGGCCAGGATACAAGGTTTAGCTCTCAAATAAATATATGATACAACCACAGGAAGATGATCTTTGATCACCATACCAAAAAGACATGCACCAAAAAACCATCTGAAGCCAGTTCATTATAAATTCCTAAGATTGGCTACTTGGGAGTTTCTCTGGCTTGTTCATGTGCTCTAACAGAGAAACTGCTTTGCGCTTGGCTCTTGTTGTGCCATTCTGAGCCAAATCTGTTAAGAGTTCTAAAGCTCCAAGGTCTTTTATTACAATCAGATTTTGGGGATCATTTGTGCACAATGCAAGTAAGACAGCTACTGCATTTTCCCAGTTTCGAGGTGAACCAGTTCTGATAATATCCATTAATATTGGAATAGCATCATCATTTCCAATGGCTATTTTACCTTCTTGATGACTTGCAAGAATAGCTAATATGGCCAAGGCTTCATCGACCATCCCTACACTAGGATCTCCAAGTAATTGCATTAAAGGGGCCACAACTCCAGCCCTCACAGCCCTTACTTTGTTACCTTGATAGATTGATAAATTAAATAGTACTGTAGCAGCATCTTTCTTACCTCTCTGGCTCCCCTCATGAAGCAAGCCAACCAGAGCAGGTATTGCTCCAGATGCACCAATTGTTATCTTGTTCTCATCAACAACTGACAAGCTAAACAGAGTTGCAGCAGCATTTTCTCTTGCTTCCATGCTACCATTTTTCAAAACCTCAACAATTGGAGCAATTGCCCCAGCCATCACTATTGCCCCTTCATTGTTTTCATAAATGGAAAGGTTAAGTAGAGCTGTCACAGCATGCTCTTGTGTTCTTCCATCTGGTGTAGATAGAAGATTAACTAGCAAAGGTATGGCCCCAGCCTCTGCTATACAAATCCTGTTATCAGCATTCCTCTTTGCTAGAAGGTGTAATTCAGCAGCTGCTGCTCTTTGTTCTTCAAAAGTCCCAACTGACAGCTTTTGGAGAAGAACATCCACAGTAGCTCGGTCACTAGAGTTATCCAATATAGATCCACACGACTTTCCACATCTGCTGGACCTTGACCTTTTTGGTAGCTCAATACCATTGGATTCACACCACTGTGCAATCAGACTTCACAATACATAATTTGGTGTCAAAACTATGTGTGGCAGCATCTGTTGTGTCTTAGGACATGTTCTATGTCCTGAATCCAACCATTTCTGTATGCAAGCCCGCTCATATGTCTGTCCAGTAGCCACAATAACAGGATCTTTCATCAGCTCTAGAGATATAGGGTAGCAAAAATCATCAGGGATAACAGGAGAGCTAGATTTCTCTGTAAGAGCGATGCAGGTATGGGAGCCTTTCTCACTATTAGGAGTATCTATCTCAAGATTCTCTGTTAAGACAAAGTCTTTTAACCTCCTCAAAATATCTGACATCTGCTCTAATCTCTCTCCTGGGTCTCCTTACTCTCATTCACCATGGTATGTAGTGCTAGTGATTCTTGCTTAATATCAGCAATGCTTTTAAGTTGTGATACTTGCAAACATACTCCCATCCTATGACAAAATGGGACCTCTAGGACAGGGTTTGGACATCCATCAGAGAATAAAGGTTATAGGATTTTCATTAGATGTTGTAGCTGCAACTACCTTGGTAGACATGTATGCAAAATGTTGAAGTATAGACAAGGCACGTGAATTGTTTCAGGGAAATGACTGCACAGCATATGCACCTATATGTCAACCACTGTTTTCTATCCCAAATGTTGATTTCAGACAGGTCTTTTTTAAAAATGTTTCCTAGCAATGTCATCACATCAAAACATACAGTACGATCCTCATTCCAATTCACTGTTCCTGGTCTGGACAGATTAATATCCAGTCACCGTAACAGTACATGAACAAACGGACTACTCAGCATTCCTCAAACAATAGTGTAAAGTCCAGAAACATATAGATTTAGAAAACTCTTTGCCGAACAGGCACACAGTCACATCCCAAATCGGGACTTCACTAATTCACAATTTTTTTGAATATATTCGCATTCCAAAGTACCGGACATTGTTGAATTCGGTTGTTCCAAATCAAGTAACATTTGTTCAAAATAACGCATCAATATACTTCAAATCGATATATGTGTCAATTGATATAATTAAAAAAAAAACTAATAACTTTGAAATCAGTCCTAATCTCAATGTATATGCAACAGTTTCTTGAAACTATTTCTCGGTTCAGTACCTTGAGAATCGAAACCAAATATCATCGGCATTGAAACATTGTTCAATTAAAGAGAAAACCGTTACATATAAATATCAACTCCTTACTCTCTGTTTCTGTCACTATTAATTCTAATAAACCATTAAACTTTTTCAATACAATTCTGATTCAAACAAAACGTGAATCTTCCCATTCGAACCGCAAATAATGAACATTAGTTTATCAGCCTGCCATGTGCTTGGTCCGCAATAGGCACGATATGCATCTAACGGTTTATGTGATAACCGTTTCAAGATTCGAATTCAATCAAAACAGAGACCTCTGAGAATTAACAAACTAAATGAAAATGATATCAATTTCGATCCTTATCAATTTTAACATAACCATCCAAAGGTAAATGAGAAATAAAGAATTACAAATGATAAATTGAGAACCTAAGTCCTTAACTGAAATTTAATTCTTTATTTCATTATTCAATACTCCAATACATTCTTTCTCTTCCCCATTTCGATACTTCCATTCTCTTCTCTCCTACTACTATATTAACACTATCTATCTCTCCCGGGTTTTACATTGTACATATAAAAATCTGCCCAAGAAGACAGTCGTTAACTCCCTATAACTAATTCTTAAAACTGACTTTTAAACTTCCCCCTATGCCAAATGACTAATGACCGAGATGTGTGATTATTTGGCACACAAACTAAACAAACATTTATTATATCGATAATCACTTAAAAATTGTTCATTCATTGTTTACAGAATGAGTAAAGTAGGACTGTTACGGATAATAAGATGTAGGTGTAATGATTAGGTTCTAGTAATTTGTATTAGTTCACGCATTTAGCTCTATTCTATGGTACATGTAACTGGAAATGTCCAATCTAATTAGCTCCTAATTACTCTTGTTGATTAGCGGATACAGATCCAATTAGATCTTTAATTCAACAGCAACTTCACAGCCATCTGTGGAACTCTCAGTAAGAGCCCCTACAAATCATGTCAACTCAAATGAAGTGTATGAACGTATAATGACACACTTACATAGTCTCACTGAGAAAGTTTCACAGTTGACTTCCTCGGTTCAGCCTATAGTTTCTTCATGGAATGAGCATAATTTTATGAATTCATATCAGGTAAGAGGCTATATTGATGAGTTAAGTTTGGTTCATAGTAATCTAGCTTTGCATTGTTGAGAGAATCATTTTGATCAATTTATTTATGAATTTTTATATACAAAACACCATCCCTAAGCATTGATTCTCATACACATAGAATTGTTGATATTGCATTTTCACACCATTATTTTATGACATTTCCTTTCTACCAAGCTTTTATCAATTTTAACTACATGCAGAACAATTTTACCAAAGCAACACAAAAACAAAAACACCTTGATGCCAACAAAGCTGCCAATATCGATAGTGATCATGATGAACTAGTGGACAAAAATGTGCAGCCCGATCATAGTTTAGTTGAAGCTGAGGTAATATAATAGTTATTATGAAAAAAATTTTATAGCTTTGCATCCTTTACTTGACTTATGTTAACTTTTCATGATTAAACCCACATGCGGAGCAAACATATGAAAGCAAAACAAAAAGCAAAAGATAATGATGATGGTGATTATGCTGATTTTAAACAGGATGTGCATGATATTTATAGTACTAGCAATGATAAACTTGAGGTGAGTGCTATAAAATTTACTTTTACTAGATTAGGATCTGATCATAGGCTGCAACATTAATTTCAGTTCAAATAAATTGTCGCTGTTACAAGTTACAACCAAGTTGTAAAGCCTGGTACAGAGCATTTAGAGATTGTTTGAATAAAAATTAAGCTCAATATTTTAGATCTTGGTGTAATTTGTTTCCATAGTTAGTTTCTTTTCAGCACTGTCATCATTTCTCAAGCATTGCATTTGTTATACCAATAAAATCAGGAAAGAGAAAATGCCAAAAAAAACATATATTGCAAAAAACAAAAAGACAATTAGATCCCTTACTGAATCACTCGAACCAAGCCGCCATTCGATGTGGAATTTATCTGGAGATTAACACATAGTTTTTATTTAAACACTACGTACCTTTACTTGTTTATCCCAACGCCATGGATTTGGTATTTCATTTGTTCATAAAGTTCTCTATTGACTTCTCAAAACTACCATATGTGGTCATCATTTGTGAAAAGAACTTTATCTGCTTGTAATGGTGCCGCCATTACCTGATTTGGCTGCCAGTAAGGAAGAATTTGGGGTTTATTAGCTGAATTTTGAAAACATGCTCGAATGCCCATGCTGGAGATGCCATATCGGGTAGAGGGTTTTCATTTTTATGTTTGATTTGCATACTCAGCCAATATTGATAACATGCTCAGCTTTAATATAAAGGGTTTTTCATTTTTCATTGAAATCTCATTTTATTTGAACTTGCTTTGAAATGGAAATGTTGAAGATTGGCCGCCATATTAAAAGCATTTCATTTATCTGTACTCAAATAAAAATATGTGTGTTCCTTACAAACTCTGTTAGTTTTAAAACCAAAACTACCAATTGTTTTGGAAACATTTTCATTCAACTAGTTACTATTTCTATTTTCCCTAAAATCCCCTTTTTGGAGAAACATGAGGCTTCGTTGGCAAAATTAACCTATGAAATTAATCCAAAACTTGACTTGAGAATTGTGTTCTGATTCATCAATTGGGTGTGCCACACACAGCGAATTGGGAGTTAGATTTGATTTTATCTAATTTTCATACTAATTTTTTTGGGGATCTGAATTGAGCCTCTTCTTTGCAAGGTTGCTGCAACAAATTAGGTCTTAGATGTGATATTTTATGCAATTTTTACATTTTCAATGTTTGCAAGAGTGTTTCTGGATCAGACTGTGAATGGAAAAAATTGCGTACACAATCTGATCCAATTTCCTGGATTGTGAAAATCTGTTATCATTAATTTTCAATGTTTTCCATGTTTTGAACCTCAGGCCTCGCTTTGTAGCAATGAATTGTTCTTAGATCTGATATTTTACCCTATTTTATATTTTATAATGTTTACTTGAATTTGAAACCAATGCTACTCTTTGTAGCTATGGATTGGCTTTGATGTAATCTTTTATGCAATTTTCACAATTTATCAATGCTTCCCGGGATTTGAACCAAAGGCTCCTCTTTGTAGAAATGATTTATGTATCAAATATAATATTTTATCCAATCATGTCACTTTATATGTTTCTTGGGAATTTGAACCTGAGGCCCCTCTTCGTAGCATTAGAATAACCATCTTCTGAAATGAGGCTGTAAATTTTCTTGTACACACTTATTCTCAATCAATTAAAACTGTATCAAAAGGTTATTTTAATTTAATTTGGTGTCATATACTATTTTAGTTGGTGAATGTTGTTGAATTCTTGTTCTTCAATATTTTAAGTCAAGGGTCACTAGATGTAATTTAATCAGAATATATGAACAGTCCAGCTCGATCCCTTACGTCCTAGGTACTCTACCATGGACATTATCAGACATCTGATGATCATGATACCAGCGATCTTCAGCTTCAGCTTCTGATCCACGACATTGCTGTTCCCTCAGGCTCCTCTTTATGGCTATAGAAGATCCAACTTCCCAAATGAAGCTTTAATGTCACTTGTACCCACTCATTCTCAAATAATGAATTTGTATCAAAAGGCTACTGTAATTTAATGGCATCATAGGCTATTTTAATGGGTTAAATGTTGTTTCTTCAATATTTGAAGTTAAGGGTAACTTAATATTATTTCAAAAATTGATAAAAAATGTATTCAATCATATATATCTTCAATATAACTTCAGCATTCCCATTGCACACAAAGGTGCGATTGCTAGTTTATTTGGATGATCTATACTATTTTAGTCTTTAGATGAACTATAAATGCTTCATTATTTTTTGCAATTCTAAAGTTGTCACCTTTAGTTCTGAACATAAAAAAGAGAAGTGCAATAGTAATGAACAATAATTTTTGTCTTTCTTATTTAGAGTCTTATGATATTTATATTATATTTGTGGCCTTTCATTACCTATTTAATATGATTTGTTATTTTTTTTTTCTTTTTGCAGAAATGTGTTGATAAACTCAAAAAAGGGGATAAAGTTAAGGTGTTGGATCCATATGATGGTGATGTTGTGGGCATTGGGCGGATTCACTCTCTATCTATTTTACATGGAATCAACTTGAAAGGAACAAAAGATGCAAATGTAAACATTTTAAAGGTCACAAGTAACGTACCCCTTGCTTATGAAGACAAAATAGATGGAGATGTTCGTCTGAAAGAGAAAGAAGGAACCTTCACACGGTGGCCACTAAAATATTTGCAAAAAATGACATAGTTGATCAACATGTTTATCATGTACTAGTTGTTAGACATCTTGGCTCAGTATTTTATATTTGAGACAACTTTGATATTTTTTATTATATTTACGTATATACTCTTTAGATAAATTTGACATCTTATATATATATTTTGACACTGCATACTTTGAGTATGATGTTTTTTTGGCATTATAAAATTTAATATGATGTTTTTTGGCATTAGTTCAAGTTTAATATGATGTTATTTTGACATTATAAAATTTATGCTATTTAAAATACTTTGCATTTTATGACTAAATATACGACTAAATTAATGACTACTTCAACGACTAAATTAATGACTAAATATATGACTGAATATATGACTAAATAAATGACTAAATATACGACTAAATAAATGACTAGATTAACCAAATATACGACCAAATAAATGACTAAATAAACAACTAAATAAATGATTAAATAAATGACTAGATTAACCAAATATACGACCAAATATATGACTAAATAAATGACTAGATTAACCAAATATACGACCAAATAAATGACTAAATAAACTATTAAATTAATGACTAAATTAACCAAATATACAACCAAATATATGACCAAATATATGATTAAATAAATGACTAAATTAATGATTAAATAATTAAATAAATGACTAAATTAACGACCAAATCAATGACCAAATCAATGACTAAATTAATGACCAAATAAACTATCAAATGACCAAATAAATGACTAAATATATGACCAAATAAATGACTCAAATAGTTTAGTCATAAATTTGGTCGCGAGATAAATGACCGGCAATAAACTACCAGTGGTCACGTGACTAAATTTGGTCATTTATCTACAATTTTTGGTAGTTTATTTGGTCATATATTGTTGTTTTTGTACTAGTGTATGCATCTAAGAATCAAAGGTTGAAACAATATAGAAATGTTGTTTGGGATGAAATTGAAAGTTTCAGTGCCTTTGGAATTGATTGGGTGGATAGGAGCCAAAATAGGATGGCTGACTTATTGGAAAACATAGCTTTAAGGCTAGAGGATATTACCTTTGTAGAGATATCCAAAATTGAATGTAAATCTAGGCCTTCTATCCCAGACAATATTGAAAATTGGCAAGTATTTTCTGATGATCAAGACATACTGAGGTTTTTGCAGTGTGAGTCTCATTTTGATGGTCACGAGATGGATTTTAGTACTTATGTTGACATCAGAAATGGGAAGGAGAATGTCCTTGGGAAGGAAGTTTTGCAATTGAAGTCAAATAGGATCCCAAGGGGATTGGTTGCTCTTGAAATGACATTTGATAACAAATAAAGGGCTTGTGTTGCTAGAATTGTTGACAAGATAAATGATTTAGAGGAAGTGAATCTAGGAACAAGCCAAGAACCTAAAAATGTTTACATAGGTAGATGTTTGTCTCAGAGAACTAGGAGTAATCTAATTGATCTTCTCAAAAGATTTAGACATGTCTTTGCATGGTCTTATGATGATTTGAAAGCCTATAGAGAAGATTTGTTTCAACATGACATACCTTTGAAAGAAGGAACCAAACCTTTTAGGCAGAAGTTGAGGCCTGTGAATCCCACTTTGGCCCCGAAAATGTAGGATGAACTTAAAAAGATGATGGATGCTAGAATCATCAAGCCTATCAGGCATTATTCTTGGGTGTCAAATTTGGTTCCGGTCAAAAAAAAGAATGGTGACATTAGCTTATGTGTTGATTTTAGGAATTTGAATGTCAATTCTTTGAAGGACAATTATGGTTTGCCTAATATGGAGAATATGCTGGAAAGGGTTACTGGATCAGAGTTGATGTCCATGATGGATGGCTTCTCTAGATATAATCAGGTCATGGTCAAGGAGTCAGAACAATTTAAGATTGCATTCACTACTCTTTGGGGAACATATGTTTATGTTAGGATGCCCTTTGGTCTAACAAATGTAGGAGCTACTTTTCAGAGAGCTATGGATGTGGCCTTTGCAGATTTCATAAACAAGTTCCTAGTGGTGTATCAGGATGATCTCATAGCATATTCAGAAAAGGAAGATCAGCATTGTGAACATCTTGAAAAGATTTTTATCAGGGCTTTGGAGTATGGGATTTCTTTGAATCCAAAGAAGTGTTCTCTCAATGTTGTGGAAGGAAAGCTTTTAGGACATATTGTGTCCAAGGATGGAGTGAGAATTGATCCTAAAAGGGTTATGGCTATAGATAAACTTTCACCACCAAGAAATGTTAAAGGATTACAGTCCTTCTTTGGGCAAGTAAATTTTCTAAGAAGATTTGTTACTAATTTTGCAGAAATTAGTATCCCTATATCTAGGATGTTGAAAAAAGATGCAAAGATAGAATGGAATGAAGAAGTAGATGAATCTTTTAGAAGTATCAAAAAGGCCATCAAAGATGCCCCTATTTTGAGGACTCCTGATTATGGTAAGCCCATGCAGATTTTTTCTTTTGCTTCTTATCACACAGTTGCAGTAGTTTTATTGCAAAAGAATCCAGAGGGATATGAACAGCCCATATCATTTTTTAGTAAATCCCTACAAGTAGAAGAATTGAAATATGATATCACTGAGGAACAGGCTTATGCCTTAGTCAAAGCAGTCAAGGCTTTTAGATGTTATCTTGTAGGAGCTAAGGTGGTTGCTTATGTTCCTAGTGCTGCAGTTAAAGATATATTGGTACAACAAGAAGTATCAGGGAAAAGATGTAGATGGATCAACTGGATCTAGGAGTTTAATATTGACATTCAGATTACAAAGTTGATAAGAGGCTTAGGTCTTGCGAAAGTAATGGCACAAAGTAATTTGGTTGCAAATCATATAAATGTGTTAGAAGAAGAGCAAAGGCCCTATATTTGTGATTTGGATTATTGTGATCGGTACAAAGATGTTATCAATTACCTATAGAGGTTGGTTCTTCCCCTTGACATTAATGAAAATAAGAGGAGGATTTTCAAGTTATAGTCAATTAGGTATGCAATTATACATGAAGATTTGTGGTGGAGAAGCAGTGAAGGAGTATTGCTAAAATGTGTAGATCATGAGAGGTCTAAATCTCTGCTAAAATAAATGCATCAAGGTGTATGTGGAGGACACTATATGGAAAAGAATACAGTTCACAAGATCATTTGGTCTGGATTTTGGTGGCCTACAATTTTTAAGGATACACATCATTTTGTGAGAAAATGTGATGCATGCCAGAGATTTGTTGGAAAGTTTTAATTTAATGAAAAATTTCCACTCAGACCTGTCATAGTTCAGGCCCCTTTCTAGAAGTGGGGTATTGATTTTATTGGTGAGATTCCAAACAAATCTAGTGGTGGGCATTCTTACATACTAGTGGCAACAGACTATTTTAATAAGTGGGTTGAGGCTATCCCTACTAGAAGGGCTACTAGTAAAGTGGTAATAGACTTTGTAATGTAGAACATCCTCACTAGATTTGGTTGCCCAGAGACAATTGTGGTTGATAATGCAATGTGTTTTAGATCACAGGAATTTAGTGATTTTTTTTAGCAATATGGGATACACATTTCATATTCTTCCCCATATCATCCACAAGGAAATGGTCAGGCTGAGTCTAGTAATAAAAGTTTGATAAAGATTCTCAAGAGAGTATTGGACAAAAATAAAAAAGCCTAGGATTCAAAGCTATGGTGGGCATTATGGGCTGATAGAGTAACTATAAAGAAAGCCATAGGTTGTGCCCCATTTGATCTACTATATGGAATAGGTGCTAGATTACCTCAGAACAATTTATTGCAAATGTACAATTTCATCCAGGCATATGATGAAGATCTAGATGATGAAATGAGATTGAGAATGGATGAACTGATCCAATTGTAGGAGGTAAGGAGAGATGCACATGAGAGAAATGAGACATTGCAAAGATAGTGTAAGAATTTATTTCATAAAAGGACTACTCAAAGGAGTTTTGAAATTGATGATCTAGTCCTGATGTGGAATGCAAGGTTGGAAGATAAGGGGAAGCATGGGAAGTTTGATCTAATTTGGTTGGGCCCTTATCTTATTGAAAATAAATGGGGGATAGATTCATATGTTTTGAAGGATTTAACTGGTGATACTTTGGAATTGCTTGTTCATGGACAATTCTTAAAGTTTTACTTCTTCTGAAGTATCTTTTCCATGAACAGTAGTTAGGTTTCTTCCCTAAGTTTTAGGGTTGTTTTTGGTCAAAATTTTGGTGTGGTCTTCTCTTCCAGTAGATTCTAGCTTGCTCGTTGTATCTATAGGAGATACACATCCCCTAGTATGAGCCACTATTAGCACTAGTAAAATTTTGTTGGTTCGTGGTCTTTTTTTCCCCTGTTCCCTGCAAGATTTTCCTAGTTTTTGATCCAAAACCCTTTGCAAAATTTGAAAAACTAGTCATTTGTTAAGAAAACCCTAAGTCCCCCAAGCCCTGTTCTATTTGTGCGTTACTTTTTCAAGCCACTTAAAACTCCCAAAACCCATGTAGTTTATATTTTTGGCCGGTCCCAGTTTTATTTTTTCCTAAGTTTTTACCCCCATCGGCTTTTATCTTTCCTAAGTCCTTCAGCCGTTAATTTTTCCTAAGTCCTGGTTTTAATTTTTCCTAAGTCTTCAAGCCTTCAGAAAGTGTTAAAACATGGAAGGAATCTACGATCATCGCTATTTTGTAAAGGAAAGATGCTCCCCTTTTAACATCGCACTTCAACGATAGCCATCTGATACTCTCAAGCTTGAATTCTTCAGCGGGCCCAATGTCAGAATGGCTTGCGTGTCTATTTTGTGATTGGTCAGTAGTCTGCTAATGAGGCCAACATGTCAGTGGGACCTGATTTTCCAAGGTGCAAAGGGTCCTAACATCCGTATTTGATCAAACAGTTATCATGTTTTCACAAGGGGTATGTCAGTGCTATGTGCTTTTGTGACAGTCGTCGATTTCCTGATGCGGGCCCGGTTAAATTTCTTAAGGCTTTTGGTGCCCCAGATAAAATGTTTAGCGGCCTGATGAATTTTAAATGGTTTCACTGGTCCACGTGATAAATTGGAGATGCTTTAATTTTTTTAGCGATTATGTGAATGGTCTATTCGCTGAATCTCCAAATAAATTAGTGAGGTCCAGATGTATTAAGTGACTTGGTGAAACTCTTTAGTTGCTAGTTCGCCAGATAAAGTGCGACCACGGCTTTCAAAAGAGTTAACATGCTGACAGATCTGATGGATGTCACTTCACCACGGGGATAAGATGCAAGCAGGTTAGCTTGGCTGATTAGCGATAGCCATTGATGCCTTCCTTTGATAAAGTAAAGTTTGAAAAGCCCGCAAAAAGGTTTTGATCTACGATCACGACTTAAAGTTGATACAGATTTAAACGTCGACCACTGATTTGCTAGTGGAGCCTTGGAGATAGTCATTTTAGTTTAAATTCAAATGTTTTGAGGGTTTGCAGGGATAGGAAGTACTGAAAATTAATGGTGGACGGCCATTTCTGATTAGTTTGGTGGCATCGCTGATTGTAGTGTGGTCCAGGCTGCCATGGGTAGCTGTAGAGGAATGTTTTTCCATGGGGAAGTGATTAAAATAGTACTCATGATGTGTTGTAGGGGTCATTTTGGCTGGATTTCTTGAAGTTTTGTGATGATTTTGTACTTGGGACTGGTACAGGGTTAGATAGCTGTTGAAATTGAACTACTTTGAGCTCATCGGCTGCAGCTTGGTCCCTGTCATGTCTGTATTAATTCCTTAGTAGTGTTAGGTAGTTTTAAATTTTGAATCTGGATGATCATTATGTTTATATTGTTTCCCTTGGTATAAAGGGATTTTTTATGATCATTCAGAGGTAGTGGGAGTCAGGTATTCAAAACTTTTGGTTGTGAGTCCTCTTCTCAGTCAGAGTTGTAATAGTTGTGCTTTCAGTATTTGTTGATAATAGAGAGAAAGTTGCATGTCTAAGCTGTAATTTGTAAGCATGGTTTGTTTGGACTGATTGTATACACTTGAGGATTCTTCATACTTAATACAGATACATGATTCTTCTCTCTCCTTTGTGTCAATACAGGTAGATTTTGAACTTTCTAGTTCATTACATATTAATTTATGTATGTGTCTTCAGTCTTGAGTTCTAATCCAGGATTAGATGAAATGATGCTCTAGATGGGACATAGGTTTAACTCTTGTCTATGTAAGGGTATTACATAAGTAGTGAAGGAGATTGTAAATGTGTTTATGGCTTTGAATCTCAGATATAATCTGGTGTGTGTCTATAGTTTGTCTAAGAGATCTTTCCCAATGGATGAGGCACTGGCCTAGATGAGTATTTATTTTATTAACATATACTGATTGCGACTGTTATGATTCAAATATATATAAATTAAGAACCTTTCCTAAACTTTAAGACTTTGGTTGTATGAATGTTCTACCCTATAGTAATGGAGAGTCAATGAATGTGTGGTTAGCATTTAGTACTTTCTTACTATCTATCAATCTATTTTTCAAACCCAGTCCTTGGTGTGTGAAGTATATTTTTTACTGGGTTAGGTGCACCCACCTTGGTTTTGCAGAGCCAGAAGTAGAAGAGGGCAGTCTTGTCCCTATAGTTGGTCCAGTTACCCTAAGACCTCTTTACATTTTGGAGCTAACCATTCCTAAAATCCATCTGAGGGTATATTGGCAGCCTAAGTGCATAAGCGTCATTTTGAACACCAACAAGGTCCACACAATGTCGCACTCTCCCTCCTTATTTTCCCCTATCTGTTCATATACACACACACACACACACACACTTACTTATTGGTTGGTGATGCAAGATGCAGGTATGAGGCATCGACTCCACTTGGCTACACAGGTCTGAGCATGTCTTCAAAATCTTCAAACTGTTGTTGTGTGGAGATTTTACCAAGCTACTCTCAAGGTTACTTGTGGACTTAGATTTATGTTAGGAGGTTACCCTAGTTGGGGAATTGGAATGCAGTTTTATGATGTTGTCTAGTGGTTTATGATTTAATGTTGTTTTGAGATAAATGTTGTAAGTTAGATTTATCCTTTTATATATATATTATTAATGAATGTACATTATATAGGAATGTGTATATGTGGTTGCACACACATATAGCCATGCATATATACATATTATGATATTTATTTTATTTGTTTGTTCAATGGCTTCTTTAATGTGTAAGTAAAATTTATTAAATAAAAAGTAAAAATAATAAGAGATAATAAAAGAAAGTTTATTTTGGTAAAACTAGCTATCTAGGGGATTTGAACTCAAGGCCTCCTAGAAGTTAGGCTAGTTTGTTTCCAATTGTGCTAGATGTTTTTACTTGAAATATTTATGTTTATTTTGCTTGTTATAGGTTTCTTGAGAGGCTATTTTAATTAAATTATTAAAAGGCTTTAATAGTGGTTACTGGCAGTTTTTTGGTTAATTTTTAAAACAACTATGGAAGTTGGAGAAGTTGCTTCCCGTAAAGCAACTCCTCCAACCATATAGTTGGGGATAAATTATTGTATTTTGGGAGTTTGGCGGATTAGAGTTTTAGGGAAATTTTTGGGAGATTTTGTAGGTATTTTCTCCGGAAGTATATTTTGAGAGTTCTGTGAGATTGAGTGTTTATCTGGTTTTCTAAGGGAAAGTGTGTGTGTGGATTGTTAGAGAGAAGGTTGGTTTCCAGAGGAAATCCATCCAAGATGCTACCTACTCACCATTTCTCAGGGCTTGGAAATTTTTAGAAGTGTGCTTTGGCCATTTGAAGAGGATTCTCTACAGGACCCCAGGTAGGGTCTAAACCATGATGAATATCTATTTTTCCTTGTGTTAGTGGATGTGTATGATATGTAGTATGATTTATATATGGTATATAAGCTATGAATTGAAAAGGAAATTTGTGTATTATGTTTTCTATGTATTTCAAACTATGCATCTGGGAAGTTAATTGTGTATGTCTGCATGGTTTTTCTTGAAAAACCCTTCCTCAAAGTCTATGAATGTTTTTGATTGTGTATTAAGGTGTATTTTATTGTTATTGAATGGTTTAGGGAAGGGATGCAGTCAATTTTTCCCCTTCTTTTCTTTTGTGGGTTTTCACTGTGAATTTGTTGTTTTTATTTGATTATCATGTCTAGGACTTAGGTTGTGTTGAGGATTTGTTTTGGAAGTGGTACTGAGGTCCCTGCATCAGGTAGACCTTAGGGAACCTTTCCCAGGCATTCTCCACACCTAAAAATGTCAATTTTTGGTAATTCTAGGAAGTTTTGAGTACAATCTCATATAAGCATCCTGGAATGTCATATGATTTTTTACTCATACCCATACGAAACTTGGTCAAAGGTCATATGAGCATCACTGCATTATCATATGGGTAGTTACAGTATGTCGTTTGGGGTTTTAGTAGGTTCTAAGGGCTCAAAATCGGTAGTTTTTGGGCTTATAACCTCTATAACTTGTTCCTTATGATTGGGCTGAAATTAGTATCCCATATGAATGTCCATCTATAGTTTTTTTGACATTACATGGTGTTACTTATGTTATTTTAGTACTTGAATTATGTTTGTGTTCATTATATGAGGCTAGGACTCATTCTAGTGGCCTGAGTGCCTAGGAAGGTTCCCTATACCTACAAGATGAATCCTTTGAAAGTACCTTATGGTTTCTTGGCTTGTGTGTGTGGTTAGTGGACTAGGTACCCTAGGTGAGTTTCTCACCATAGGTGTTGGAACCCTAAAGAGGTTTCCAGATGATCCTATGGGTGGGTTAGTAAAAAGTGATAACCTAATAATGAATTTGGGAAAGGGGAGATTCAAAAGATAATGAAAGACACATAATAATATCCACATAGTAATTTTGGAGTATCGGGACCATAAGTAACTGCCAGGGTGGATCCCAATATGCAGGATATGTGATGACACTCACCTAGAGGGTATGCTAGAAACCTAACCCTTGTGTATAGTTAACTGATATTTTGTTATGTCTTGCATTTTTTTTTCAAATTATTATTTTGTGGAGCCTTAGGTTTCTTTAGGCCTTGTGAGTATCTTGGTTCTATCTCCTAGCACGGGGGGTGGAACTTCACTAGTTTCACATGGTTGGGTGGTAAAATCTTTTGAGGTACTATTCGTGGTTCATGACTTGGATGCATTTAGTTTTTTTGCAATGTCAAAGATCTCTCAATTTGTATCATGTATTATTGAAACTAAGGTTTTAAATATTTCCTTGTAAATCCTATGGGTCATTCATGTTATTATTATTTTAATTGTATTTAAAGAACAAAGCAATGTAATTAGGGGAGCTAGATCTAGGGGCTTTCAAAGGATGTATTTGAAGATTCTAAAGTTGAAATAAAAAGTGTAATATCATATCGACTCTTCTATCTCTTCTATGTTTAAAAGAAAAGAAATGTTTCCTATATGAAGGTTTAAATGTAAATTGAAAAGGAAGTTATTCAATGTGTACACAAAAATAATGAAAATGAACTATGAAGTAAAATATATGGTTAGGAATGAAATATTACCTTCTTACTCTTTCTCTTAAAATATGAAATGTAAAAGTAAAAGAAAAAGGAAATGGAATTTATTTGATTAAGTAATGAAATGAAATGCTTGATATTGGTAAATGAATTTATTAAGGGAATCTTAAGGAATGTACTAGTGAATGTTATTAATGAAATGCTAGAATGTCAAATAAAAAAATTGCTAGTGGTAATTTTGGGTTAAAAGACATGATTCCTTATGGGCTCCCTAGCAGGGACATTACATTTGGTATCAGAGCCCTGGTTCCTACACTAGGAGCTTAGGGTCTATTTATTTTTAAACATAAACTTTTCATCACATTGAATACTCATTTAAATCTAGGTACCTAAAACTTATGTTGTGCCACTCTTCCAAGATGCCTCATGTCACCTGCAAAAGAGATAAGGATAGAATTTAGGAATACTCCTTGAGATCTCACCCAGAGAGTTCCCATGGGGAATATGAGGGAGAATATAATCAAGAGAACCATAGGGATGAGAGTCAAGATAATGACTTAGAAGGATCCCAACTTAGACAACTTATAGACTTGACAACCTCAAAAAAAGAGTCAATTTTGAAGAAGGAAACCAAGCTCATCACCAAGACAGGGAAAGGGATAAGAGCCCTAGGAGAAGGCAAGATATACAAGAATATGAGGATAAGGATACCACTCACATGAGAGACTTACTCAAGGTCAAGGTACCCCTTTTCTATGGAAATGAAGGGGGATCTACAGTAGAAACTTGGTTGTTTGACCTTGAGAGGTGTTTCTCTATGTACCCTTTTAGCAGTAATGTCAAGGCTAGATGCACTATTATCAATCTAAGAAAATTTGCATCTACATGGTGGTGCATGGAAGAGGACAAACTTCAAGTCACCATTAATATTGTTTCTTGGGAATTATTCCTAGAGAGCTTTAAGGATCGATTCATGTCCGATCAGTGGAGACAAGGAAGGGCAGAAGAATTTCACCACCTGAAACAAGCCAACATGATGGTGGAAGAATATGATAGAAAATTCTATGAACTTAAGCCATTCTCAAGATATAAGGATGATGGCCCCATTCTAGTACAATATTTTAGCAAAGGGTTGAATGGTTGTCTATCAAGAGATGTGGCAGTCCTAAAACCCAAGAATCTCTAGGATGCTATCACTAAGGTGTCTTAGTGGAAAGAAAGGTTAAAGGAAAAAGTGGCTATTTCAGTGGCCAAACCTTCAATGTTGGGTCAAGTTCTAAAGGAAACTTTGACCAAGGAAATTCCAAATCCAAGAACCAACAATCATCCTTTAAAGGAGGAAAAAACTTCCATAAAAATAAATTCTAAAGTAACAACCAAAGAAATGGGAAGTTCCAACAACCCCAGAACCATAGCAATAATCAGACTCAACAAAGGTTTCCTCCTCCACAATCCCATAATTCTCATAATTTCAATAAAGGAGGCTATTATAAATCTTATACACCACCTACAAAGAACTTTGGAAGGAACACGAGGTGTTATTCTTGTGGACAACAAGGACACATTATAGTTCATTTCTTTCAATGCACTAATTTCACCAATCAAAACCAAGCAGTTTCAGAACCAACTGTGGGGGATGCTAGCCAATCTCACAGGGTATTTTCCATAGTAGAGCATAGATGCACTAATAATTAGAACAAATTCATAAATACTTTAGGTTCATTAAAGGGTAAAATTATTTCTATTCTCTTTGACTCGGGAGCAACTGATTCCTTCATATCTCCTTCCTTTATAGAAAAGTGCGGGCTAGCAATAGTAGGGAAAGGAGTTAAGTGGTAGGTAGAGCTAGCCTAAGGGGCTAAAATGACCACATATTTGTGTGTTTGAAATTGAAACTTGGGATTAGGACCTCTTTCTACCAATATCAATCTTCAAGTAATTCCTCTTGGATCATATGAAGTCATCCTAGGAATGGACTGGATAGCAGCTCATGAAGCCAAGATAGATTGCAGAAAGAAGCTCATTCATTGCTTAGATGATTTGGGAAATCCCAACACTATTTTGGAAATCCAATGACCTATATCACTTTAGATGATATCAGTAACACAACTTAAGAAATGAATGAGAAAGGGATGTCAACTTCTTGCAGTCATAGTTAATAACTTGGCTGACAAGGAGGATAGAGAAATAACACTTGAACACCCCTTCAAGAATTTTTAGATGTTTATCCAACTGAGATACTTGGAATGCCTTCCAAAAGAGAAATTTATTTGTGCATATAGTTGGTGCCAAGTGTCGAACCCATCTCCAAAGATCCTTATCGTATGACCACTCAAGAGTTAAGTGAGTTAAAAGTCCAACTAGAAGAAATCTTGGAAAAAGGCTTCATTAGAACAACTGTGTCACCTTGGGGAGCTATGGTTATCTTCATAAAGAAGAATGATGGCTCACTTAGGTTGTGCATTGACTATCGTCAATTCAACCAAGTAACCATTAAGAAACAATACCATCCCAAGGATCAATGATCTGTTTGATCAAATGAAAGGAGCAAAAGTATTTTCCAAGATAGATCTAAAGTCAAGCTATCATTAGTTAAGGAGTTACAAAGCCAACATTCATCTAACAACTTTTCATACTCGGTATGGGCATTATGAATTTACTGTAGTACCTTTCGTTCTTACAAATGAACCTTCAATGTTCATGAGTCTGATGAATGGGGTATTCAAGACCTTCTTGGATAAATTTATCATAATTTTTCTAAATGACATTTTGGTATAATCTAATTTACTGGAAGAACATGAGCAACATCTTCAACAAGTGTTACAGTGCCTTCGCAAGAATCAGTTATTTGCAAATTTGGAGAAGTGTGAATTCTTCCAAACTAAAGTTAATTATCTTGGTTATGTTATCTCAGGAGAAGGTATAGAAGTTTATCCTGCAAAGATTCAAGTTATTTTTGAATGGCCAACCCCCACCAATGTCTTAGAGGTTCATAGTTTCATGGGTTTAGTTGGATACTATAGACAATTCATCCAAGGATTCTCCAGAATAGCTCATCCCATCACTTCCTTGCAAAGGAAACGGAAGAAGATCATTTGGACTAAGAAATGTTCAAAAGGTTTTCAGATATTTAAAGATAAACTGACTAGTGCTCCGATTTTGGTGGTACCTGACCCCACTTAAAATTGTGTGGTTTGCACCGATGCCTCCTTAGAAGTCATAGGGGCGGTGTTGATGCAAGAAGGTAGAGTTATTTCTTATGAGTTTAGAATGCTTAAAGACCATGAGCTTAACTATCATATGCATGATTTAGAGTTAGAAACTATATTTAATGCCTTGAATCATTGGAGACACTTCTTATTGGGGCATCTGTTTGAGTTACATACTGATCACCGAAACCTTCAATACATATTTACTCAACCAAATCTCAATGCCAAACAATGTCGATGGATGGAGTTCCATTGCGAATATGATTTTGGGGTCAAATATATCCAAGGTAAGGAGAATATGGTAGCAGATGCTTTGAGCAGAAGGAGAGATGATTTATACATGCTCTCCCTTTCTACTGATTAGATCTTTACCCTTCAATGGTTAAACTATTCAATAAGAAATCTGAGCTCTGATACCAATTCTTGGAATGGAGAGATAGGGTACTGAGAGGGGAGGGCTGAATCAGTGCCCACAAAAACTTTAACACTCAAAAATCTTTATCAACAAATAGTAGTAACCTCAACTATGTACTGTATCCATTGTATGCACCATTCATCAATTAACTTGTAAAAGTAAATAGCATGAAATCAACAATAAATCAATCACATGACATAAGGTTACAATTGCAGATAATAAAGTATGTCGATTAAGGCTACAAGTTTTGATCACTTCTGGTGATCTTACCCTATTAGGAGTAACAATTTAGATCAGCTAGATCTACCTAGTTATAGGATTTCAACAAAACAACTTGAGTGTGTACTCGGTTAAGAGATTTACATAAAGACCGTTAGGTCTACTCTGTTAAGAGATTTTACCAAACTCTGTTACAATGATTATAAAATAATAGGATGTATCTCCAATTGACAACTCAACTTTGTCTGATATAGATCAATGTATTATAAGATAGATATCACCTTTGTGTGTGTAGATCTTGTCTCTGAACTACTTGGTAGCCTTGTTTGATCCTGCTTAATCTGAATATCTTTGAATTTTGCTTTCTATGTCTGATAAGTGATATCTTAAAGTTGGCTTCTGCCTCAAGATTTTCTTTCACTTGTTCTCTTCCTTGTCAAGATTATGGCAAAATGACATGAAATACAAATATATAGCATACTGATTTTTCCGCTTAACAAAATTAGGTTAAACTATCTTAGGACAAACCCCAAGATCTATGATGTACAAAATTAACCTAGATCTAGCAATTACATAGAGATCATCATCATAATTAATGATTGAATCTACAATAAATGATCCTCGATCTTGGTAAAACATTTTATGATTTTGTTGTAACCATCTACATAGATAAATGTGCCAAAAGTGATTACTATGTCATTTTTGGTATTCCTTGGTAAACACTGTAAATACTACTTGATAGTTATACTGGTGCTTGGTATCCAGTCTGGTCAGTGTTTACTAACGCTTGGTAATAGTGTACACTGATGCTCGATAAAATTTCTCTGGTGCTCAATTTGAACTAACATCATTTGTTCATGATAATGTGTTGAGATAGCTCGGTGTATAGGCTTATGTAGTTAACTGACTAGCATGGTTGGCTTAAAGTACTTTCTTTTACTAACTATATAGCATAGGTAACTGACTGATCAACTTTGATACTAATGACAATATGTAATGCTCAAAATAGAGATAACAATCTCCCCCTTTGGCATTAGTATCAAAACATTTAATGTATATAGACTTGATGTCTGCAAAATTTATTCTAACTCTGCCTTATACATAACAAAAAAAATTAAAAAAATTACTCTGTACTCCCCCTCAATGCATGCTCCTGGTAGTGTGTAGTATACTTAGCATTTTATGTACATATTTGGAATATACATTGTTTTCCCCCTTTTTGATATTAATTCCAAATACAAAATTGTATACTTGCAACTTATCAAAAATGTGCTCATGGGTTTTCTTCAATGAGTCCAAGAGGCTTTCCCATTCCTCTTTCAAGTTGGTGAGAGAAGTGTGCTCAAGACCGACTTGTGCATGCATGTCAAAGATGTTATCCAACACAGATATTTCTGGTGTTGCAACAAGTGTTTGCGCTTTGACAATGTGCTTCTCAAAAAAATTTAAAATGGAAGTAACTCAGTTTGTAGCTTGGTGACCTAGTCAATTATTCTTTCTTCCTATTTCCTAAGATCTTCTCTTAACTACCTGAGTTCCTAAACTCTTAGTATATGCTTTGCAAAAGCTTGTGGCTCAGTTAAAGCTACTTATGCACTAGCTTGGATTTCAGTATCCATCATTTTAATCTTTTCATTGATCTCAGTAGTGAAGGTTTCCACAGTGCATAGCTTAATCAAAAGTTGACTAATTAACTGAGTAATAGATTTAATTTTAGTGATTACCTCAAATAATTTCACCTTGTTTATTGCCACTTCCCAGCTGATTTTCTCTGCAAGTTTGTGCTAAATTTTTTACTCTGCCCTTTCTTCAATTCTTTGCTCAACTTCAATATTAGGGGCATTTATTTCTTCTGCAAGTGTGGCAAGTTGGTCCATAATGGGAGTATCCTCATTAATTTGTATCTCTAGTACAACCTATTGTAAGATGTCTCTTATATTTTCCAGTATTTCCTTGCTCTTGCTTTCCATCCTTAACTTTTCTTGTGCTACTTTTCTAGTACATAGCTCCCCATATTTTCTAAGTTCCTTGGGGCTTAGGGTCCTGGGGTCACAATCTAGTATAATAATTACTTCATCTAATGTGACCAGCCCTCTTCCTTGTTTCCTTTTCTTCTTCTTCTTCTCTGGCTCTTGAGGTGAGATTTTTGCAAATGATACAATATCCTTTACCTCAGATCTTTGAGTAACCTACTTGGTTGACACATTGACTTCCTACTTCTACTCCTCTAGAACCTATGTGTTGATTGACTAAGATAGAGCTTCTGATGTTGTGTCCAGTGGTGTAGCGTCAGTTACTATGGGGTCATCTTGTCCCTTGTACCTGTCTCATCTGCCTCATATTCTTTAGACTCATGTGTCTCTGTCGGTGTTCCTGATCCTTCTTCCCCTAAAGTTTCCATTAGATGCTCAGGGTTAGAGCCTTCAGGTTGTTCCTTTGTCAAGATTTCAATAGCTTCTACAAGGATAGGAAGTTCATCCAGTAATATTGTGATAGCATGCTCAGTAATAGTACCTTCATCTTTATTTTTGTCTCCTATAATATTCACATCATCATCATCATCTATATCATCAAGATTACCATTAGTAATGTCATTAATGAGTACATCTAAGGCTTATTATCTTCAACTTGGAACTTGACCTGATCCGGTGCATCTTGTGAAATGTTTATATCCATATCGGCAAGTGTAGTATCAATCACCTTGGTAATTAATGCATCTTTCTCTTCGGTCTTCTTTTCCAAATCAGCATCATTAATATGGATGTCTTTCCCTTTTGATCTATGTCTCTTCTTAGACAAGTTTAGAAATTTTTCCTTTTCTGCTTGCTCTTGGGCTGCTACTATGGATGTCCAAATGAGTTGACTAGACTCATCTATGTCTGTTATATTTTCATCTAATATCTACATAGCCCAGTTCTTTACTCTGAATCTCCTAGAGTAATTCATCATGTATTCATCTATTTCATCAACAGTCAAATGAGGAATTGCCAGCACTAGGGATTGTTCCCTCATGTTATTTTTTGTGTCCAAGGCATAGGACCATTTCTAATTTATTGTCTCCTCTAATGCCTTAGGTAGCTACTTAGAAAATTCCAATGGAACTCGTTTGAAGTGTATCATCATTTGGATGACTACCTCCTCTATTTTATTTTGATCCTAGATAGACATGTTGTCAAACTGACTAAGTTCTAGATCTGTGAGTTCTCTATTTTCAATTATATCTTCAGCAACCTCATCAATTGTTTTGTCTTTATTGCTGACCACCTTGAACTATTCTATATTATTCTCTTTGTCTTCAAGGTCTTCCTTTCCTCTTATTAGTCTCCTTCTTTTCCATAGTGCTTTAGTTGTGACCTTGGTTCCTCTTTTTGTGTATGTCTTGGTCAGTGAAGAAACTTTTGGTTTTGAAATCTTCACAACTCCCTTCTTCAAAGGTGGTGAAGCTACAATGGCTGACCTTGTTTGTGCTCTAGACTGCACTGGAAACTACTTCTTCTTTGGATTTAGAGTGGGGGAAACTGGTGTTGAATCCTTTTCATTGTCAGACTTAGTTTCTTCACTATCATGGGGTTTGTCAATTAGCAGTAACTGACCTTTAGTTTTAGTTCCAACCGATGATTTGTCAGATGAGTTTGATGTTGGAGATTTGCCAGCAGGACAATACTGACTGTATGTTTGTCATTGATGACAACATATGGAAAGTAGCATGTGTGGAAGTCTTATGTAGTAAGAATTCAGTATATGATGCATGGACATGATATCAGCATGACATCATGGGCACAAAGGTTAATGGTTAGCACAGATAGCTATATAGTAGTAGCAGTGTTCCTAATAGAGTAATAGATAGTGTTCCATGTATGGTTGTCCATACAACTATCTTATGGGCATGTGCCCTTATATTTATGTTGTAGACATGTTATTGATGTTAATTTCATGGATGCATAGTCTGATGTTGGACATAAGTGAAGTTATGAAGTTGCTATTCACCAGTAGCAGTTTCCTATGTTTGTTCAGAAGAGTCAACGAAGATTTTATTGGTCCTTGATTTTCACCTAACTTAAGGGTATACACTCTTGGAATTAAGCTTAGATATGAGTTTTTCATGTTTAGTTAAGAGCACATGAGTTAATTCAGCTTGAGGAGAAAGTTAGAGTTGTTTTGGTAGAGCCGATAGTGTGTAGCGTGCGTCTACAATTATATTATATGAACAGGTCCTAGAATGTGTCGCACCCATAGTAGAGCTGACAGAATGCTTGTTGGAGTTTATTATGGTTTCTCTAATATGATTTCAAGATGGTTCTAATAGGTCAACTTGATTATATCATTTGGAGGAAAGATATTTATAGGTAGTCCTTTGTGATTGCTTGAGGGTGGTTCATGGTTGAATAAGTAGAGTAGAGCAGAGTGTGCGAAGTGTGGAACCATCAGAAGAAGGTCAATTTGACCAAGTACTATACTTGTGCTATACATTGGAACTGATCAAGACAAGTACATCTAAGCGCAGTTCACCAAGATCTAGATATAGTGTGTATCTGTTATTCAGAAGGTTGTAGCTTTCACCCCTTTGAGCAGTGAGCTCTCAGATAGTGCATCATCTCCCCTAATAGGGAAAATTGTAAAAGACTCCTAAAAGGGTCTGACCCTTAACCAATTCTACTATACTTCATATATTGTAAAGCTACTCCTAATAGGGTAAAGGATCTTCTAACAAGGATCATTATACACTAGTACAGAATATTAGTGGGTATCAAGTCCCACTAGGGTTTTTACCTATTTGGGTTTCCCCGTAACCAAAATATTGTTGTTGTGTTCATATGTTCTTTCTATGTGTTTATGCTTTATGTTTAAGTATACTTAATTGGATAAAGAATTGAATCTTGTAGATAACTGATTCACCCCCCCTGCCCCCCTTAGTTATCTCTTGGGACTATTCCTAACAATTGGTATCAAAGCCAAGTTTCTCAAAGAGAAAGTTTAACAGCTTGAGGTTGATCAGATGGCATACTTTAGGAAAGAGAGTCTGAATTTTGATGGAGAGAATTATCTTGATTGGAAGAATAAGATGGTGACCCATTAATAGTGCATTGGTTTTGAATTTTTTAATGTAACTATCAAAGCAACCAAGATACCTACCCTAGAAGACCTTGGAAAGGATGATGCTACTGAAACACAAAAAGAATTGTTTAATCAGAATGCCATTCCCAGAGAAGCCCTAATCAACACACTATTAGATTGTGAGTTTTTAGAGATAAAGAAGGTAGGAACCACCCACAAGATATGTAAGTACCTAGTAGACATTTTTGAAGGAGACAAAAAAGCAAAGGATGTGTGCAGAAAGACTTGGAAGAAAAGATATAATGCATTAGAGATGCTTCCTGAAGAAAATATCAGAGCTTATAATCAAAGGATAAATGAAGCAGTTTCTAGAATCAGGAACAATGGTGGAGAGATTTTAGAAGAAGACATCATGGACAAGTTGATGACTACCCTTACTCCAGAATATGAGAGCAAGATCAATATCCTTGATGAGACTTGTTAGAAAGTAAAGTCCACCAAGATAACTAAGGGGGTGGGGGGTGAATCAGTTATGTAATACTTATAACATTTATCAATTTCAATAGCATTTAACCATGTAAGTAATGTAATTACCAACCATAGAAAGATATTCATACAAAATAAAACAATGACACAAGATATGTTGACTAGGGAACCTCTTGATCAAAGAGTAAACCCCGGTGGGAATGATGCCCACAAAAGATGTACTAATATGAATATTCCTTGTGAGAGGATGGAATCTATTAGGAGTCTTATGAAATACATTCAGTACATATGAATCCCGGTTAGGAGATTTTGAATCCATGTTAAAAGATTCTAGCCCTGCTAAAGGTTATAGAAGACAGAAGGACCCACTACCCAAATAGCTTTAGGGTAAGATCACTGAACCCACTGTCCAACTAACCTTAAGATTATTGAATTGAATAATATGAAATTACCTCATTCACTATGCCAAACCACACTCACTGCTGTATCAGATCTCAATTTTAGATCTTTGTACTTCGCATGTCTTCCTTCATCATTTCTTTAGCTCTTTTCTTCACTTCATGCATACAACCACATTCTAACATTCACAATATCTCACGCTCCTCATTACATCCTTCTCATCAATTAAAAGGAATTCCTTCCTTTATACCATACTCAAGTAATTACAAATGAGTCGGCATACAATTACAAAATAAAAGTTTCCACACACTACATGAAAATTACACAAAAAATGTCAGCTTCCGAATACAATAACTCTTCACTCATGCAACCTAAAAGTTTGCACTATCAACCACATCACTATTAATGTGTCTCAAGCTTCCCTTTAACTTTGCAAAGTTAGATTCCATCCTGATTAGGAGATATGATCCGATTTCCAAAAATTGCTACTCAGGAACACTGCCTGAATAATGCTTTCACCAAAAAGCTCATAACTTTCATGAATAAAAGAATTACTGTCTACGCTCTTAATCATAACTATATAACATATCAAAAAGTATATCCTTAACATCACATAGCTCCAACTGAAATATACCATGTGTGCCAATCAAAAAACTATCTACTTCTCTGCAAGCTTCAGAAAGACACTATATTGACATCAATGACAATCATAGTCATGAATGAAACAACAACTACTACAAAATGATTGTCAAGCATTTAGCATTCATTTTTAACAATCTCCCCCATTGGCATTGATGGAAACATAGATGAAAAACATCCAATGTTCCAAAAATCCAATACTGCAACACTGCTAAACTGTTTAAACATTTTCAAGTCCTCTTCATCAATCAAATCTTGCTTAGCTAACAAATCTTGTTTTTTCATGTGCATTTCTCCCCCATTGACATCAATGACAAAAAATTTATCATTATGTCAACAAAAACTTAATGTCAAAAGACACTATTCAAAAAATACAATCACAAGAGTCCTCATGACTCAGCTCAGATACACATACTCCCCCATTGAGGAAGTACCAACATCCAGTCCAGAAAAAGAATAGGGCTCATATACCACTAGACAAATGCAACCACCTGCATCATTACTCAAAATTAGGTTGGTGCATAACCCCAAGAATACCTCTTAGATACTCAAATGTATCCTTAGGCAAAGGCTTTGTAAATATGTCTGCTATCTGCTCCTTTGTGCTTATGTATTCCAGTTTGACTTCTTTCTCAGCAACTTTCTCTCTTACAACATGATACTTGATCTCTATATGTTTTGTCTTAGAATGTAATATAGGATTCTTAGACATACTAAATGTGTTGGTATTGTCACAATGTATGACAATAGGCTTAATAAACTTAATTCTGATATCCTTCAGTATTTGTTTCATCAAAATTATCTAGTTATAATTGTTTGCTGCTACTACATATTCTACTTCTGTTGTACTTTGTGAAATACAATTATGCTTCTTACTTAGCCAAGAAACTAATCTTCCTCCAAGAAAAAAGGCTCCACCACTGGTGCTTTTCTTATCATCAACATTGCCTCCCCAATTGGCATCTGTATATGCACATAGGGTAAAATCATCAGATTTTTCATATCATAATCCATAATCCATTATGCCTCTTAGATATCTTAGTATCCTCTTTACTGCTGCATAATGTGATTCTCTAGGTTCAACTTGAAATCTTGCTACAATTCCAACTGAATGTGCTATATCAGGTCTTTTATGTGTCAAATATTGTAGTCCTCCAATCATAGATCTGTATTTCTTTTGTTCAAATGCTGGTGTTTCATCTATGCTTGATAGTTTATGTCCTATAACCATAGGTGTTCCAACTGGTTTACAATTTTCCATTCCAAATCTTTTCTGCAAATCATTCAAGTACTTTGTCTGACTTAAAAAGATACCATCATTGTTTTGTGTTATTTGCAACCCCAAAAAATATTTCATCTCACCAATCATACTCATTTCAAATTTAGTCTTCATTTCATTAGCAAATTTGTCACTGGCTTCATCTTCACCTCCAAAAATAATGTCATCAACAAAAATAACTATAACTAACAATCCATTTTCAATTTCTTTTGTGTACAGATTGCTATCATCTATTCCTTTTGTAAATCCCAACTTTAACGAATACTTATCTAGTCTTTCATACCAAGTTCTAGGTGCTTGCTTTAGTCCATATAATACTTTCTTCAATTTACATACCATGTCTCCTTGATTCAAGGCAAAACCTTCAGGCTGCTCAATGTAAACTTCTTCTTCCAATTCACCATTTAGAAATGCAGACTTCACATCCATCTGATATACTTAGAATTTCTTAAAAGCTACATAAGCCAAAAATATTCTTACTACTTCAATTCTAGCTATTGGTGCAAAAGTTTCTTCATAGTCAATTCCTTCTTGTTGTGAGTATCCCTTACATACTAATCTTTCTTTGTTTCTTATTACTTCTCCTTGTTCATTCATCTTTTTTTTGAAAACCCATTTAGTTCCAATCACATTTTCATCTTTAGGTCTAGGGACCAATTCCCATGTCTTGTTCTTTTAAATCTAGTCTAATTCTTCTTTCATAGCTTTAATCCAATGTTCATCTTCACAAACTTCATTAGTAGATTTAGGTTCAATTTGAGAAATCAAACATAAATGTACCTTATTTCTTGTCATAAGTCCTCTATCCAAACTTCCAATAACTTGATCAACAAGATGATGTCTTGATATATACATGTTTGGTGTCATAGTCTCAGATCTTGCTTCAACTGTAGATTCTTCTCTAGATTCCTCTCTAGTTTCTTTAGCATGAATTTCATTCAATAATTCACTGTCAGTCTCATAGAATAATTCGGTAGTTTTAGTGTTAGGCTAAGGATGAGTTCCTTCATCAGATTCATAATCAAGCATTCTTTCCTAAATTTTGAATTTTTCATCAACTTTAACATTTGTGCTCTCAACAATAGTCTTAGTTCTCTTATTGTAACATCTATATGCTTTGTTTTTTAAAGAATATCCAAGAAAAATTCCTTCATCACTTCTAGGATCAAACTTTCCAATATCATCATGTCTCTTTATATAACATTTTCTTCCAAAAATTATAAAATACTTAACTGAGGGTGCATGACCAAACCATAATTCATAAGGTGTCTTGTCCATGTCTGCTTTGATTTGTACTTTGTTCATTGTATATACTGTTGTGTTTACTACTTCTCTCCAAAATATCTTTTCTAAATCATTCTCAAACAACATAGCTCTTGCTACTTCAGTCACTGATTTGTTTCTTCTTTTTGCAATACCATTTTGTTCAGGTGTTCTAGGGGTTGAATACTGTCTCTTAATGCCATTCACTTCACAAAAAGTGTTAAACTCTCTAGAAGTAAATTCACCACCTCTATCAAATCTCAAACATTTAATCTTCATTCCAGATTCATTCTCAACTTTATTCTTAATGATCTTAAACTTATCAAATGCTTTAGATTTTTCTTTGAGAAATGCAATCCACATCATTCTTGTAAAATCATCAACAAGAATCATAAAATACCTTTCACCATAGAAACCTATTATCTTGGTAGGACCACTCAAATATGTATGAACAATCTCCAACTTCTTTTTAGATGTGAACTTCTTACTAGGAAATGAACTTCTCTTTTGTTTTTCCATCACACATTCTTTGCAAATCATGTTAGTAGGCTTCATAATTTTAGGAAAATTCCTTACTGCAAGTGTAGTACTTACTTTCACATAGTTATCAAAGTTTATATGACAAAACCTTCTATGCCATAACCAACTGTCATCAATATGAGTAATCAAACATGTCATCTCATTAAGATTCAACTGAAATACATTACATCTGATTCTAGATCTAGTTCCAATCAGATTTCCATCTTTTTCCTTTATCACACATGTTTTCTCAGTAAACCAAACTTGATATCCCTTATCAACTAACTGTCCAACACTCAAAATATTATGTTTCAAACCATCCACAAAATAAACATCATTAGTATTAGTCTTTCCATCAAGAGTAATAGATCCTATACCTTTAATTAAACAAGGTGCATTGTTTCCAGCTCTCACAACTCCTCCATCATAATCATTAAACTTTATAAAATTCTTCATATCACCAATCATATGATGTGAACAACCACTATCTATAATCCAATCAGCTTTCTTTTCAACTTGGGAAACTAAGGCTTTTTCTTCCTTAATATTAGTTTCAGGATTCTCTTCTTTAATTGCTACAAATCCTATGTCATCATTATTCTCAGTATCACTTTCACTTAGAGTTCTTTCTATACTAGCTTCAAGATCTTCATCATTAGCATAATAACATTCCTTAGATCTTCTAGGTTTGAAATTGTTTCTATGCTTCTTAACTCTCTTAGGACACTTAGATGCAAAATGACCATATTCTTGGCAAGTCCAACACTTAAAAAATTTCTTACCATCTGGTTCTCTTTTCACAAGCAAGGCAATACCTTCTTTAATCTTTCGGTCTTCTTCATTCCTATATCTACTATTGTTGGCATAATCTCCATTCACAATGATGCTTCTTGAAAAAGTAGGGCAAATACTAAGAGCAATGAATGCTATCTCCATTCTAGGTAAGTCTCCTAACAAGCTCAAACTCATTTCTACTGCTTCCAATCTTCCAAGAAGAGTCTCTCTTGTAAAGTTCATTGTACAAGGTATAACTTGTTCAATCATCTGTGTTGTCTACTTAAATACAAGAGTCAATGTCCTCAGAATTTTCCATATCACTTCATTCTCTTTCTTTGTTCCTCCACAAGATTTTATCCCTGCAACAATTTCTAACATTCTACCAATATAGCTTCTAACATATTCATCTTCCATCATTCTAATATCTTCAAATGCACATATCTGGTTATGTAATCTAGCTCTTTTAGCATGTTCATGACCTTCAAAAGTAGAGTGTAAAGCTTTCCAAATTTCATGATAATTTTCAAAGCATTTTACTTGACTGTATTCATTCTCTAGAAGGGCTGTCAAAAGTGCTTCTCTTGCAAGTATGTTACACATGAATAGATATCTCTCATCATTGGAACATGTCTCAAGATTTTCTTCTTTAATGATAGTCTTATCATTCTTAGTGATCAACCAATAACCTGATCCTAAACATAGTAGAGGTGTCTTCATCTTTTGTTTCTAGCTAGCAAAATTTACTCCATCAAATTTAGGGCTTTCTTTCCTAAAATTCTCCATGGATCTCCTTAAGCTGTTAAACTTTTCTTTCAAGTACCTGTTGTTGTGATACCAATTGTTAGAAAGTAAAGTCCACCAAGATAACTAAGAGGGGGGGGTGTGAATTAGTTATCTGATACTTATAAGATTTATCAATTTCAACAGCATTTAACCATGTAAGTAATGTAATTACCAACCATAGAAAGATATTCATAAAAAATAACACAATGACACAAGATATGTTGACTAGGGAACCTCTTGATCAAAGAGTAAACACCGGTGGGAATGATGCCCACAAAAGATGTACTAATATGAATATTCCTTATGAGAGGATGGACTCTATTAGGAGTCTTATGAAATACATTCAGTACATATGAATCCCAGTTAGGATATTTTAAATCCCTATTAAAAGATTCTAACCCTGCTAAAGGTTATAGAAGACAAAAGGACCCACTACCCAAATAGCTTTAGGGTAAGATCACTGAACCCAATATCTAACTAACCTTAAAATTATTCAATAGAATAATATGAAATTACCTCCTTCACTATGCCAAACCACACTCACTACTGCATCAAATCTCAATTTTAGATCTCTGTACTTCGCATGTCTTCCTTCATAATTTCTTTAGCTCTTTTCTTCACTTCATGCATACAACCACATTCTAACATTCACAATATCTCATGCTACTCATTACATCCTTCTCATCAAGGAAAAATAATTCCTTCCTTTATACCACACTCAAGTAATTGCAAATGAGTCGGCATACAATTACAAAATAAAAGTTTCCACATGCTACATGAAAATTACACAAAAATTGTCAGCTTCCAAATACAATAACTCTTCACTCATGTGACCTCAAATTTTGCGCTATCAACCACATCACTATCAATGTGTCTCAAGCTTCCCTTTAACTGTACAAAGTCAGATTTCATCCTAATTAGGAGATATCATCTGATTTCCAAAAACCGCTACTCAGGAACACTACCTGAATACTACTTTCACCAAAAAGCTCATAACATTCATGAATAAAAGAATTACTATTTTTTCTCTTAATCATAACCATATAACATATCAAAGAGTATATCCTTAACATCACATAGCTCCAACTAGAATATACCATGTGCGCCAATCAAAACACTGTCTGCTTCTCTGCAAGCTTTAGAAAGACACTGTGTTGACATCAATGACAATCATAGTCATGAATACAACAACAACTACTACAGAATGACTACCAAGCATTTAGCATTCATTCCTAACAAGACTATGTAGCTTACATCTAATTTTAAGAGAGAGACCTTAATCAGTAAGATCTCAGCTTTTGAGATTTCAAGATTGAAGACATAACCTAAAAGTGAGACAGCCTTCAAAGAAACAGTTCATGGCTGAGTTATATTTTCTAGGCCTTTGCAATGATTGTGTTAGAAAAAGTAAAAAATTTCATGGCTGAGTTATATTTTCTAGGCCTTTGCAATTATTTTTCCATATTTTGGGCTAAACCATAGGCAAAATTAAAAAATCTAGCCGTTGGGAAAGAAAACCCTAAGTCCCCCAAGCTAGGTTCTATTTGTGCATTACCTTTTTCCAGTCACTAAACTTCCAAATGCACATGTGCTAATTTGGACCCCTTTCCTTTTTATCGCTTCATGTTATGTGGTTAGGTTTTAAGACTTTCAAGCCCCCTTAATATTTTCCTAAGTTCCTAGGTTCCCGGCCATCTTTTTTCCTAAGTCTTCAGCGATGATTTTCCTAATGTTTTAAGCCTAAAAAAAAGTAGTGGCTTTCGTTGATTCCTCATGTTCGCATGTCAGATTTTTTTGACATGCACTTATGTGACTAAACACCACCTATCCTAGCAGGCCCATCTTCAAAAGGTTTGCAAAAAGTTAAAGTGTGGGAAAGATCTATAGCTATCACTATACCGTTGATGAGAGATGCTCAACCTTTAGGGTTGCGGTATAGCGACAACCGTCTAATGTGTAGGGTTGTCAGTGGAACTGTGTTGACAGATGTGTAGAAATAGCAGCTTCTCATTGGTCAACATAAGATGTGATGTGGCACTTGTCAAACGTTTGAGGGATGAAGGAAAGTCGGGTGTCCACCTGCTGGTTTTTACGATGCGGCATCCTGTGATTCACTAAGAGAACAAATGATGTGTCATGGTGGGGCCTTTTCCTCTCGAAAAGGATAAAATTCAGTAAGATCTCATGGTTATCATTATACCACTGAGGAAAGCTACTCAATGTTTAAGACTGTGGTATAACAACAGTCATTGATTCTTTCTAAAGGGTGTGAAGTCTGTGGTCCCAAATATCAGAAAATGTCGACGTGGTCATTTCCTATTGGCCGGAAACTTTTTCAAAGGAGGTTTTGAATGTTTTGAGGATTGTTGCGAGCCACCCAATCTATCGAGACTAAAATAGATCTATGGTCATGTTTTAAAATTTAGCTGGTAACCGTTTTCATTTGAATTCAAATTCTTCTGCAAGGTTTTGGCTCAAGTTTTTGAACCAGTAAAGTTATTTGAAGGGATGCGGTGGCCAGGAGTTAATTGTTCTGGACAATTTGCAGTTGGAAGATAATCTAGAAGGCATGTGTGGTTGCCCAAACCTAATTGGCGTACCATGCCAAGTGAATTTCAAGATTGTTGAGTTACAAGAATTATTTATTGTAGGGTGGACAGTGAGATATCAAAGTTGAATTCATTGAAAAAAAAGGCTGAGGATAGAATTGAAGACAAAAAGGCAAGGTGGCTTGTCTATGAAATATCTCACCTGCATCTTAGTATAGTTAATGTAGATCTTTTTGAGGTTGTTGAGAGCTATAGGGTTGAGTTTTGTAAACCCTAGAATGATCAAAAGCTTGTTGCATTTCCTTGTATAAAAGGACTTTTCATGATCATTCGAGGCATTGAGAGTTTAGGTGTTAAAAAGATAGAATTTCTAGAACCCTAGCTTTCAGTCAAGGATTGTAATTTTTTATATCATTTTATCAAACAATAGAGAAGAAGTACAGGTTATTCTTATCTTGCAAGCTTGCTATTGAGGATACTATATGCACATGGTGAAAGGTTATACTTAATACAAATCTCGGATCTTTATCTCTCCTCTGCTCTATACTTTAAATCTTTAAATCTTTGCATAAGGTTCATGTGAATGTATTGGTGCTTTGAGTTCCAACCTTAGGTTAGATTAAATATTGCTCAAAGTGGAATATGTGTTCTTGGAATTTATTTGAAGGATTCTCATAAGTAGGAAAGAGTTGGGATATTTGTATTTATGTCTTGAGGCCATTTCTTCTTCAGACACCATTGTATTCATCCTTTTCCTTGATACTTTGCCCAATGGATTGTTAAGAATAAGGTGTCTCAACCTTGGATAATTCCTATCCTTATTATTTGTTTTGTAAAATGTATTTATTGCAAATAATGTTGATGTGTTGGCATCTTGAATTGTGTGTAAGGAGGTCCTGGCTAAAACGGTTATGATGGATTCCTATGACACGTAAGAGCTATGTGAGGAAGATTCAATGATAGGTGAAGACATGTGGAAACTGATAAATTTGAGTACTATACACTCTTCCCCAATCGTGGGGTTCCTATATTCTTGGAGAATGGTAAAACCCTAATATGGTTATCTTGGGAGTAGCCATAAAAAGTGAAGTGCATGATATAAGCTTTTTAGGGTTGCGAAGAGATGTGATGCGAGTGTATGGTTGGAACATTTTTTATGCTGCTGTGATTTGTCTTCAAGGTTTTGGAAATCTTCTGAAAGAACTTGCATTGCAAGTGTATTGTAAGCTGTAATAGTTTTGATGAATACATTGTGCAGGTTTTAGAGTGCTGGAGTTTTTACCGAAAGGTTTCCCCAGCGTATATCATTGTGTCATTCTCTATTTTTCTATATGCATGGTATGTGGTTGCAATATCTTTGTTAAAGTAGTTAACGAATCTGAAATTGTAAAGATTTATAAGAATTTGCACAATACTCTCCTATAAAGATTAGCATAGGAAGTTGTTTCCGCACCTGAGTTTCCTTACATGGATAAGGCACTGGCCTATATTCTCCTATCTTTGTGTTGAGTAGAGTAATTCAAACTATATAATCCCAAAACATTAAAATCATTACCAGTCTTTACTTTTATTTACATTTATGTATTGTCCTATCCAGTGATGGAGGATCAATGAACAATAGGTTGTTGTTTAGTATTCTCTCATTGTAATCATCTACTAAAGGATCCAATATTTAAATAAGGGGCAGAGTTAGAACTATCAGTCAGAGTTAATACTATTGGATCAGGTGCACCCACCTTGGTTTTGCAGAGCAAGAAGTAGAAGAGGGAAATCTTATCCCTATAGTTGGTCCAGTTACCTATAGATTGCTCACATTTGGAACTAACCAATCCTTAATATCCATCATAGGTATATTGGTATCTCATGGAGTGTAAAATCCTATCCAAGAACCAACAAAATGGTGACTTTGTTGGGGAGTATAGCATAATAAAAAAGTAAAATTAGTTCTGAATCACTGTTTATGTTGCAAACTTTCAAAATTTCATTACCCAGATTGATTCAGCCCTTCCAAGTCACCAACAAGATAGTGATTTCTGCTGGGGAATAGAGAAATATTGTCAAGAGAAAATAGTGTAGGTTTCAAGTTGAGCTAAACTCCTGACCTACGCATTTCAATCAGTTGATATCTCTGGTGTTACAAATCAACATAGATAACATGGGTACAAGTAGAGCTTTGACTCCTGGCTGGCTTATCATTTATCCAGTGGATTTCATTAAAGAGTATAAGAGTCAATTTCAGTAAAGTTCAAATTATCTCACTAGATTGTGAGTGGTGACTCTAAGCATCTTTGTAACTAGTGCTTTATAATATATAATTATGAGTTTCAAAAATACAAGTTCTTATAGTAGGGAACACCCAGAGGAAAGTCTATAGGGTGGGCTTCCTACCACATCTAAAATAAACCAAGGTAAAGGAGAAAAGGATGCTAATGATATGTCTCTTACCTAGAAATAGAAAGGAAACTCAAGACAAGAAAATATTGTTCCCCCTAGCCAGGAGGGAAATGCCTCAGAATATGAGGAGGTAGTTGAGCTAGGCCTTAATCAGTATGAAGATTATTACTCCCCCATAGAAAGAGAGGGTGAAAGATTACCCCAAAATAGAAGGATGAATCCTAATCGACAGCATGGAAGGGAAGGAAGATCTAGGAGTAAAAGTAGAAGTGGTCAGGACTTCCTTCCCCCTTTCACCCCTGGTTCCTCATTACCCCAAGGTCTTCATGAGTCTCAAAATCAGCAGGAAAAGCCTGAAACACAACAAGTTGAATCTGATACAATTCTCCCTGATTCTGAGGAAATATTTGAAGAAATATATGAATTAGAAAAAAAAATTCAAGAACAAGCAGCCATAAGGTTGAAAAGAGACAAACAAAAGGAAGAAAGAGTTAGACAAGCTATGATAAGAGCTGATCAATTAAAAAGACAATTATTAAACTTAGAGGCTATAAATTATCTTCCCATTCCAGAAAATGCTGATGAACAACCTATTGTTCAAAAGACTTTTGAAATAAGGAATCCAAAGGATAAGGGAAAACAAAAAGGTATTTCAATTGAAGAGCCTGTGCACCCTAAGAATCCTATAGACCAGGATTTGAGGTTCGAAGCAGACCTTGAAAGGGCTAAGAAAGAGTAGGACTTGATAGCCAAAGAACTTGAAAAGGTAGAATTAGAAGCTGCAACATTGGAAATGAGAAAGAAAATAGATTTTCTTAGAAGGTCTGCAGGACCTACAAATTTTTCTAATGCTGCTACAACACAAGAAAATAATGTTGCAAATTTAGCAAATCAAACAAATGGTGTCCCCCACCAAAGGGTCTCAAAGGTTTTTCCACCACAAATACTAATACATCCACATCTCAGGGTGTTGGTTTTCCTAATACAGGGATTATACATGAAAGATGCAAGCAGTTGGTTTTTACTGGTATCCCTGGTTATCCCAACCCCATCCCTGAAGAAATTAGAAAGAAACTTCCTAAGTTTATAAGAAGTAATGTTGTAACTTGTGAGGAGCATTTAAAGAAATTTATTGATGTAATTGATGACTATAACATTGTGCCTAATGATTTTATCATGAAATTATTTGTGCAATCCTTAACAGAAGATTCTAGGGATTGGTTTAGGGCTTTGCCACATGGTAGTATTGGTTCATGGGATCAACTTAGGAATTTCTTTAAAGAGCAATATGGTGATAAAACACATGAGGGTTTTATGCTAAATGAATTCAATAACATAAAAAAGAATTTTAATGAAGATGTTGTTGAGTTTAATGTCAGGTTTCAAAAAGCTATGCATAAATTGTTGCAAGTTATCAGATTGGATGATAGAGTATGTCTTGTTACATAGTTGAATGCTTTTGATTCTAAGATGGGATACCTTTTAAGAGACAAGAATCCAAGGAGTCTTGTTGAAGCTTACAAGTTGGCTATGAACATAGAAAGTAATTGAAGAATTTTAGGAAAGTTGGGAAGAAGAGAAGATAAAAACTCACCTTTGTTGAATAGAAAGGATCTGAGAAAACCTCAGGGTGTAAAACCTAAAGAGGATGAAAGCCTAAAGTAGATTTTGAAAGAAATAAAGGATCTGAAGTCTAGAGAAAATAGAAACACTAGAGCTACAAGAGGAGATAAGTCTCCATTTAACAACTTCAACAAATTTCCAAGAATGCAGAACTATCCCTACAATACTCAGTGGAAAGATGGCAAACCTTTTATTCCTAAGAAAAGAGATAAACCAAATGATAGGACCCCTGATCCATTACAAAGAAATTCAATGAATGTAGTGGAGGATGTCCCATGGTGTATTGCTTGTCAATCACCACATGATCCTGATTATTGTGCTATATCCCAAAATGTCTCTCCTCAGGAAGAGCAAGAGTGCAGTGAGGAACAACCTTATGATGACCAGGGGTGTGGGATGTTTTCTTCTCATGATTTGAGTGAGGTAGACTCTACTAAAGAGGATGAAAATCAAGATGCCTCATATTCCCAAACTAGAAATGAATCATACCATCAGCAAGTATTTCCAGATGATGAGGATAGTGAGCCTGACAACATTCAATGTAATGTTCAAAAAAATGAGCAAACAACTATTTTAAGAAGGCCTTCTAATGAGGAGATTGCCCTGATAACAGCCAATTTGGTTACTTAGGCAAAAGAAAACTATAATTTGAGAAATAGAATTGTTGGTGATCCAAGTCAGAAGCCTCCCAGTATTTTTATCAAGAAAATAGACAAAGATGTAAAAGCATCACAAGAAAAGACTAAAGATGCTACTCCTATTGATAAGGTCAAGATAAAGAAAAATGTTAAGCCTAACATTGTCTACAAGGTGAAATCCAAACCTATAGCTGAGGTTGTACCAGCTATGCAAAACAAGAATAAGGCCCAAATTGACAAACTTACAGATATATCTACCCAAGGAGCTAATAAAGAGATTGCAGATTCAAAACCAATTGCATCTGATTCAAAGTATGTTCCAATTGACATGAGTAAATTGTTGTCTCAAATTACTGTCAAAGTCCCATTGTTAGAGATGATGAGAATGGAAGAGCATAAAGAAAATGCCTTAAAATGGGTAGAAAGTGTAGTCCATATTGATTCTCAAAAAATAGAAAAAACTGAGGAACAAGTAGCAACTGTGAATGATGAAGAGGAGAACTACAGTGAGGAGATTGTTTTTGAAATTCTCCAAATATATTTGGATACAAATGTTGTCAGTACTAATGTAGGAATAGTTAATCCTTTTTTCTTGACTCTGCAAATAAATGGAAAGTTGCTCAAAAATTGCATGATTGATTCTGGAGCATCAAATATTGTTATGCCTACTGAGGTTATGAAATCATTGGGATTGAAAGTGGATACACCCCATGGTAGGTGTCAAGCTATGGATTCAAGGGAAGTACCTATTGTAGGTACCATTAAGGCTTTGCCTTACAGATTGGCTGCATATCCTAACAAACTATTAACTATGAGTGTCTTGGTAGTTGACATTCCACCCCAATATGGGATGTTGCTATCAAGAAAATGGAGTGCTTCTATGGGAGGTAGCATACAGTGTGACTTGTCATTTGCTACATTCAAGTTGGAAGGATAGAACATCAAGGTTACTAAGGAGTCTAGAACCCCACATATGATTGAAGAAGAGGAGGATGATGCTATTGGAATCATTTTCCATTGCACCAAAAGCTTAAACTATCAATGCTCAATGCAAATTCCAGATTTAACCCGATCCACGGGAGGTGGTTAAGCCATGTCACAAATCTCCAAGGAGGTGCTAACCACCAAGTCAACAATCTCCCCCTCGGCACCGACTGAGCCTTTAGCCCCCACTAAAGGGAGACTCAAACCTGTGACCCAAGGCTCTGATACCAATTGTTGGAATCATTTACTGTTGCACCAAAAGCTAAAACTATCAATGCCTGATACAAATGCTAGATTTAACCTGATCCACGGGAGGCGGTTAAGCCATGTCATGAATCTCCAAGGAGGTGCTGACCACCAAGTCAATAGATGCTATGAATTCTTTCCTTGATACTGATATTAATGCCTTCAAGGTCCAAGATAAGGAAGTAGAGGAAGGTGTTGAGCCTCCCTATAAATCAAAAACTCAGCAGGGATGGATTGATCTTGATAGTCTTTGGACTAAGTACTTTGATGGAGCCAATAGCAAAGAAGGATCTGGAGCTGGAATATTGCTCATATCTCCAAATGGTAAAACTTTCAAGTTCTCATTTACTTTGATGTTTTCATGCACAAACAATGTTGTAGAGTATGAAGCTCTATTAATTGGTCTAAGATTGGCATCAAGGCATGGTATAAAATGTTTGAAAGTAATAGGTGACTCTGAATTAGTAATATCCCAAATAAGATCAAAATATGCTTCAAAAAATTAGAAATTGAAACAATATAGGAATGTTGTGTGGGATGAGATTGAAAGCTTCAGTGCTTTTAATATTTCTTGGATGGAAAGAGGTCAGAATAGGATGGTAGATTTATTGGATAATATAGCCCTTAGACCAGAAGATGTTACATTTGCAGATGTTTCTAATATTGAGATACAAGCCAGGCCTTCTATTCCTGACAATTTAGATAATTGGCAAGTTTTCTCTAATGACCAGGACATACTCAAGTTTCTCCATTGTGAATCTCACTTTGGTGACAAAGAAATGGATTTCAGTGCTTATGTTAATACAGTGAATGGTAAAGATGTCATCTTTGGGAGGGAGGTTTTACAGTTGAAATCAAACAGAGTTCCTAAGGGATTAGTTGCTCTTGAGAGGGCATTTGACAATAAAGACAAGGCCTTCTCTGCTAGTACTGATAAAATAAATGAGCTTGAAGAGATAAACTTGGGCACAAGCATAGCCCCCAAGAAGGTCTACATAGGCAAGTCTCTCTCTCCAAGAATTAGAAAAAAATTGATTGACCTTCTCAAAAATTTTAGGCATGTTTTTTCTTGGTCTTATGAAGATCTCAAAGCCTATAAAGAGGACCTTTTTCAACATGAGATTCCACTCAAGGAGGGGACAAAACCTTTCAGATAGAAATTGAGACCTGTCAATCCTACCCTGGCACCCAAAATGCAGAATGAACTCAAGAAGATGATGGATGCTGGAGTAGTTAAGCCCATTAGGCATTCCACTTGGGTATCAAATTTAGTGCTTGTCAGAAAGAAGAATGGTGATATCAGATTGTGTGTTGACTTTAGAAATATTAACATAAATTCTCTGAAGGATAACTATGGGTTACCAAACATGGAGAACATGTTGCAAAAGGTCACTGGATCAGAACTGATGTCCATGATGGATGGATTTTTTGGTTACAATCAGGTTATGGTCAAGGACACAGAATAATTCAAGACTGCATTTACAACTCCATGGGGAACATATGTTTATGTAAGGATGCCATTTGGGTTGACTAATGCAGGTCCCACTTTTTAGAGCGCTATGGATGTAGCCTTTGTAGATTTCATTAACAAATTTATGGTGGTGTATCAAGATGACTTGACAGCCTTTTCAGCAAAAGAAGAACAACATTGTCAACATCTTGAGAAGATTTTCATCAGAGCATTACAATATGGGGTTTCTTTGAACCCAAAAAAGTGTGCCTTTGGTGTGACAGAAGGAAAACTTTTAGGCCACATTGTTTCAAAGGATGGTGTGAGGATAGATCCTGAAAGAGTGGAAGCCATTGAGAAATTATCCTTACCAAAGAATATCAAGGGAATTTAGTCCTTTCTAGGATAGGTTAACTTTTTAAGAAGGTTTATTACAAACTTTGCAGAGATCAGTATTCCCATATTAAGGATGTTAAAGAAAGGAGAAAAGGTTGAATGGAATACTAAAGTAGTTCAGGATTTTAATGACATCAAGAAGGATATTAAGCATGCCCCAGTCTTAAAGACACTAGATTACAGCAAGCCAATGCAAATTTTCTCTTTTGCATCTGCCCAAACTATTGCTGTAGTACTATTACAAAAGAATGCTAAAGGTTTTGAACAACCTATTTCCTTTTTTAGCAAGACCTTACAAGTAGCAAAATTAAATTATGATATCATTGAGAAACAAGCTTATGCTTTGGTCAAGGCCATTCAAACATTCAGATGCTATTTGGTGGGAGCCACAATGGTTGCATATGTACCAAGTGCTGCAGTTAAGGACATTTTGGTCTAGCAAGAGGTTTCAAGAAGAAGATGTAGGTGGATTAATAGAATTTAAGAGTTTAACATTGATATCCACATTACAAAATTGGTAAGAGGTTTAGGCCTGGAAAAGTTGATGGCTCAAAGTAATTTAAATGCAAACCAGATAAACATGCCAGAAGAGGATCAGAAACCTTATGTGTTCAACATGGATTGTTGTGATTGGTATAAAGACATTGTCAAATACCTACAAAAGATGGTTCTACCACCTGAACTAGATGCAAATAAGAAAAGAACAATTAAACTCCACTCTACAAGATATGCAATTATAAAGGGTGAGTTGTGGTGGAGTAATGAGGGTGTCCTTCTTAGGTGTGTAGATTAGGATAAAGCCAAGCTCTTGATGCATGAAATGCACAGTGGAATTTGTGGAGGGCATTACATGGCAAAGACTACAGCCCACAAGATCATCAAGGTAGGTTTTTGGTGGCCTTCACTTTTCAAAGATGCCCATCAGTTTGTGAAAAGGTGTGATCTGTGCCAAAGGTTTGCAGGAAAACTAAAATTCAATGGGAATTTGCCTCTCAAACTTGTTTCTGTTCAAGCCCCTTTCCAGAAGTGGGGTATGGATTTCATTGTTGAAATCCCTAATAAGTCCAATTGTGGACATTCTTATATCTTAGTGGCAACTGATTATTTCACTAAGTGGGTTGAGGCAGTCCCTACAAGAAGAGCAACTAGAAAAGTGGTGATAGACTTTATGATGCAGAATATTTTGACAAGATTTGGTTGCCCAGAGACCGTGGTGGTTGATAATGCATTATGTTTTAGGTCAGAAGAATTTGTTGACTTTTGTAGACACAATGGTGTTAAAATTTCATATTCTTCAACTTATCATCCACAAGGCAATGGCCAGGCAGAATCTAGCAATAAAAGTTTAATCAAGATTCTGAAAAGAGTCCTGGACAAAAACAAGAAGGCTTGGGACTCCAAGTTATTACAAGCCCTATGGGCTAATAGGGTTACAATAAAGAAGGCAATAGGGTGTGCCCCTTTTGACTTAGTATATGGAATCAATGCAAGACTACCTCAAAATAACTTATTGCAGATGTATCAATTCATTTAGAAATGTGATGAAGATGTGGAAGAAGATATGACAGTCAGAATGAATGATTTGATTCAGCTAAATGAGGTAAGGAATGATGCACATGATAAGAATGAGAAGTTGTAGGCCCATTGCAAAGTCTTGTATGATAAGAGGGCTACTCAGAGAAATTTTGGCAGTGGTGATATGGTATTAATGTGGAATGCAAGAATGCAAGACAAAGGAAAATATGGGAAATTTGATCCCATCTGGTTAGGCCCATATATCATTGAAGGAAAATGGGGAGCAGGTTCTTACATTCTAAGGAATTTGATAGGAGACCTCCTGGAGCTACCTGTTCATGGTCAATTTTTGAAGTTCTACTTCTCTTAAGTTTTTGAGTCTCTGTACAGTTGTGTTTTAAAGTTTTTTTGTACAGTTCTTTATTTTTGGTTGAAATTTTGGTTCTGGTCTGCTGTACCAGGAGATTCTAGCTTCTTGTTGTATCTGCAAGAGATACACATCCTCGAGCATGAGCCACTATTAGCACAAGTAAAAAAATTTATGGCTAAGTTATATTTTCCAGGTCTTTGCAATTATTTTTCCATATTTCTAGCTAAACCATAGGCAAAATTCAAAAATCTAGTGATTGGGAAAGAAAACCCTAAGTCCCCCAAGCTAGGTTCTATTTGTGCGTTACCTTTTTCTGGTCACTAAACTTCCAAATGTGCATGTGCTAATTTAGACCCCTTTCCTTTTTACTGCTTCATGTTATGTGGTTAGGTTTTAAGACTTCCCAGCCCCCTTAATATTTTCCTAAGTTCCTAAGTCCTCGGCCATCTTTTTTCCTAAGTCTTCAGTGGTGATTTTCCTAATGTTTTAAGCCTAAAAAGAATTAGTGGTTGTCATTGATTCCTCATGTTTGCATGTCAAAATTTTCTGACATGCACTTATGCGACTAAATGCCACCTGTCCTAGTGGGCCCATCTTCAAAAGGTTTGTAGAAAGTTAAAGTGTGGAAAAGATCTATGTTATCACTATACTGTTAATGAGAGATGCTCGACCTTTAGGGTTGCAGTATAGCGATGACCGTCTGATGTGTAGGGTTGTTAGTGGGACCGTGTTGATAGATGTGTAGAAATGGTGGCTTCTCATTGGTCAGTGTAAGATGTGATGTGGCACTTGTCAGACATCTGAGGGATGAAGGAAAGTCAGGAGTCCGCCTGCTAGTTTTTACGACATGGCATCCTGTGATTTGCTGAGCAAACAAATGATGTGTCATGGTGGGGCCTTTTCCTCTTTGAAAGGATAAACTTTAGTAAGATCTCGCAGTTGTTGTTATACCATTGAGGAAAGCTGCTCAATGTTTAAGACCACAGTATCATGACAGCTCTTGATTCTTTCTAAAGGGTGTGAAGGTTGTGGTCCCAGTTGTCAGAAAGTGCGAATGCGGTCATTTCCTATTGGACAGAGACTTTTTCAAAGGAGGTTTTGACTATTTTGAGGATTGTTGTGGGCCGCCTGATCTGCCGTGAATAAAATAGATCTACGGTCATGTTTTAAAATTCAGTCAGTCACCATTTTCATTTGAATTCAAATTCTTCTACAGGGTTTTGGCTAAGGTTTTTGAACCAGTAAATTTATTTGAAGCGATGCGGTGGCCAGGAGTTAATTGTTCTGGACAATTTGTAGTTGGAAGATAATCTAGAAGGCATGTGTTGTTGCCCAAACCTGATTGGAGTGCCATGCTAGGTGAATTTCAAGGTTGTTGAGTTACAGGAAATATTTATTACAGGGTGGACAGCGAGATATCAAAGTTGAATTCATTGAAAAAAAAGGTTGAGGATAGAATTGAAGACAAAAAGGCAAGGTGGCTTGTCTATGAAATATCTCACTTGCATCTCAGTATAGTTAATGTAGATCTTTTTGAGGTTATTGAGAGCTTTAGGGTTGAGTTTTGTAAACCCTAGAATGATCAAAAGCTTGTTGCATTTCATTGTATAAAAGGACTTTTCATGATCATTCGAGGCATTAAGAGTTTAGGTGTTAAAAAAATAGAATTTCTAGAACCCTATCTTTCAGTCAAGGATTGTAATTTTTGATATCATTTTATCAAATGATAGAGAAGAAGTACAGGTTATTCTTATCTTGCAAGCTTTCTATTCAGGATACTGTATGCACATGGTGAAAGGTTATACTTAATACAAATCTCAGATCTTTGTCTCTCCTCTACTCTATTCTTTGAATCTTTAAATCTTTGCATAAGGTTTATGTGAATGTATTGGTGCTTTGAGTTCCAACCTCAGGTTAGATTAAATATTTCTCAAAGTGGAATATGTGTTCTTGGATTTTATTTGAAGGATTCTGATAAGTAGGAAAGAGTTGGGATATTTGTATTTATGTCTTGAGGCCATTTCTTCTTCAGACACCATTGTATTCATCCTTTTCCTTGATACTTTGCCCAATGGATAAGGCACTTGCCTATATTCTCCTATCTTTGTGTTGAGAAGAGTGATTCAAACTTTATAATCCCAAAACACTAAAATCATTACCAGTCTTTACTTTTATTTACATTTATGTATTGTCCTATCTAATGATGGAGGATCAATGAACAATAGGTTGTTGTTTAGTATTCTCTCATTGTAATCATCTACTAAAGGATCCAATATTCAAATAAGGGGAAAAGTTAGAACTATCAGTCAGAGTTAATACTATTGGATCAAGTGCACCCGCCTTGGTTTTGTAGAGCCAAAAGCACAAGAGAAAAATCTTATCCCTATAGTTGGTCTAGTTACCTATAGATTGCTCACATTTGGAACTAACCAATCCTTAATATCCATCATAGGTATATTGGTATCTCATGGAGTGTAAAATCCTATCCAGGAACCAACAAAATGGAGACTCTGCTGAGGAGTATAGCATAATAAAAGAGTAAAATTAGTTCTGAATCATTGTTTATGTTGCAAAATTTCAAAATTTCATTACCTAGATTGATTCAGCCCTTCCAAGTCACCAAAAAGACAATGATTTCTATTGGGGAATAGAGAGATATTGTCAAGAGAAAATAGTGTAGGTTTCAAGTTGAGCTGGACTCCTGACCTACCTATTTCAATCAGTTGATATCTCTGGTGTTACAAATCAGCATAGATAATGCGGGTATGAGTAGAGCTTTGACTCTTGGCTAGCTTATCATTTATCCATTGGATTTCATTAAAGAGTATAAGAGTTAGTTTTAGTAAAGTTCAAATTATCTCACTAGACTATGAGTGGTGACTCTGAGCATCTCTGTAACTATTTCTTTATAATATATAATTATGAGTTTCAAAAATACAAGGTCTTATAGTAGGGAACACCCAGAGGAAAGTCTATAGGGTGGGCTTCCTACCACATCTAAAAGAAACAAGGGTAAAGGAGAAAAGGATCCTAATGATATGTCTCTTACCTGGAAATAGAAAGGAAACTCAAGACAAGAAAATATTATTCCCCCTAGCCAGGAGGGAAATGCCTCAGAATATGAGGAGGCAGTTGAGCTAGGCCTTAATTAGTATGAAGATTATTACTCCCACACAGAAAGAGAGGGTGAAAGATTACCCCAAAATAGAAGGATGAATCCTAATAGACAGCATGGAAGGGAAGGAAGATCTAGGAGTAAAAGTAGAAGTGGTCAGGACTTCCTTCCCCCTTTCACCCTTGGTTCCTCATTACCCCAAGGTCTTCATGAGTCTCAAGATCAGCAGGAAAAGTCTGAAACACAACAAGTTGAATTTGATACAACTCTCCCTAATTCTGAGGAAATATTTGAAGAAATATATGAATTAGAAAGAAAAATTCAAGAACAAGCAACCATAAGGTTGAAAAGAGACAAACAAAAGGAAGAAAGAGTTAGACAAGCTATGATAAGAGCTGATCAATTAAAAAGACAATTATTAAACTTAGAGGCTATAAATTATCTTCCCATTCCAGAAAATGTTGATGAACAACCTGTTGTTCAAAAGACTTTTGAAACAAGGAATCCAAAGGATAAAGGAAAACAAAAAGGTATTTCAATTGAAGAGCCTGTGAACCCTAAGAATCCTATAAACCAGGCTTTGAGGTTGGAAGCAAACCTTGAAAGGGCTAAGAAAGAGTAGGACTTGATAGCCAAAGAACTTGAAAAGGCAGAATTAGAAGCTACAACACTGGAAATGAGAAAGAAAATAGATTTTCTTAGAAGGTCTGCAGGACCTACAAATTTTTCTAATGCTGCTACAACACAAGGAAATAATGCTATAAATTTAGAAAATCAAACAAATGGTGTTGCCCCACCAGAGGGTCTCAAAGGTTTTGCCACCACAAATACTAATGCATCCACATCTCACGGTGCTGGTTTTCCTAATACAGGGATTATACATGAAAGATGCAAGCAGTTGGTTTTTACTGGTATCCCTGGTTATCCCAACCCCATCCCTGAAGAAATTAGAAAGAAAATTCCTAAGTTTACAGGAAGCAATGTTGTAACTTGTGAGGAGCATTTAAAGAAATTTATTGATGTAATTGATGACTATAACATTGTGCCTGATGATGTTATCATGAAATTATTTATGCAATCCTTAACAGAAGATTCTAGGGATTGGTTTAGGGCTTTGCCACATGGTAGTATTAGTTCATGGGATCAACTTAGGCATTGCTTTAAAGAGCAATATGGTGATAAAACACATGAGGGTTTTATGCTGAATGAATTCAATAACATAAAAAATAATTTCAATGAAGATGTTGTTGAGTTTAATGTCAGGTTTCAAAAAGCCATACATTTGAAGAGTGATTCAAACTTTATAATCCCAAAACATTAAAATCATTACCAGTCTTTACTTTTATTTACATTTATGTATTGTCCTATCCAAGGATGGAGGATCAATGAACAATAGGTTGTTGTTTAGTATTCTCTCACTATAATCATCTTCTAAAGGATCCAATATTAAAAAATGGGGCAAAGTTAGAACTATCAGTATGAGTTAATACTATTGGATTAGGTGCACCTGCCTTGGTTTTGCAAAGCTAGAAGCAGAAGATGGAAATCTTATCCCTATAGTTGGTCCATTTACCTATATATTTCTCACATTTGGAACTAACCAATCCTTAATATCCATCATAGGTATATTGGTATCTCATGGAGTGTAAAATCCTATCCAGGAACCAACAGATTGCTAAAAGATAAAAGAAAGGAAAAGGAAAATATGAATGTCAATTTCCATTCAAGTGCTTTTCATGTAATAAGATAGGTCACCTTCCATCTAAGTGTCCTACTAGAGCTAGGAAGTTCAAGAAGGATTACAAGCCTAAGTACTCTAAGGAATGTTACTTTGCTGGAGATGGAGTCTCCGCTGAAGAATCAGGTGAAGAAGAAATTGGATTCATTGCTATTATAGACAAAATGAATAATAAGGCTAAACATAAAGATGTAAAAGAGAAACAAGAGCTAGCATTGATTTCCCAAGCAAACATAAGGACAGACTAGATCATAGACAGTGGTTGTTCACATCACATGATAGGTGATAAAGGCATATTTGTTCATCTAGACAAATACAATGGTGGTATGGTCAGATTTTGTGACAACACTCCTAAACCAATAGTTGGTAGAGGTTCCATCACTTTGGATGGAAAGAACAGTACTGATGATGTTCTCTATGTTGATGGTTTGAAACATAACCTTCTCAGTGTTGGATAGTTACTTGGAAAAGGATATCAATTGGAGTTCAAGAATAACAAATGCATCATTAACAATAAGGATGGTGTCATGATTGCATCAAGCTCAAAGACAAGAGGTAATGTTTTTCAACTCAATTTAGAAGCAAGTTGTTTTGTTGCTAAAGTTGATGATAGTTGGTTGTGGCATAAAAGACTATGTCATATCAATTTTGATAACATAGTGAAGATAAGAAATATTAAGGCAATAAGAGATCTACCTAGCATAGCAAAGTCAGTTGATACTATATGCAAGGAATGTGTGATGGGAAAGCATGTGAGGAATTCATTCAGGAGCAAGCACAATTCAATAGAGAACAAGTTGGATCTGATTCATACAGACCTATGTGGACCAACTCAAACAAGATCATACTATGGTGAAATATATTTCATTTTATTTGTTAATGATTATACTAGGATGATGTGGGTTGCGTTCTTGAAATATAAGTCAGAAGAATTTGATAAGTTCAAAATATTAAAAGCTAAAGTTGAGAATGAATCTGGATTAAAGATAAAATGTTTGAGATCGAATAGAGCAGGATAATTCACCTCTGACAGATTTTATGAGTTCTACGAAGAACATGGCATAAAGAGATAGTTAAGTGCACCTAGAACACCTCAGCATAATGGTATTACAAAAAGAAGGAATAGGATCATTATAGATATAGCACACACCATTATGATAGAAGGAAAGGTTGCCCACACCTATTGGAGAGATGTGGTCAATACAACAGTCTACACAATCAATAGAATTCAGCTATGGCCGGGAGCTGACAAAACACCTTATGAGCTATGGTTTGGTAATGTTCCCATAGTAAAATACTTTAGAATCTTTGGAAGCAAGTGCTACATCAAGAGGGATAAAGCAATAGGCAATTTTGATGCAAGAAGTGATGAAGGTATTTTCCTCACTTACTCTACTAAAAGTAAAGCTTATAGATGTTTCAATTTAAGATTGAAAAAGATCATTGAAAGTGCTCATGTGAAGATTGATGAAAAGTTTATGATTCAAGAAAGATATCATGATTACTCACCCATGATTGAGGAAAAACTTAGACCCTCTACTAGTGAGATAGTAATTGAAGAAATGTTTGATAGAATTGATGTGTTATTCAATGAACCTAAGACAAGTGAGGAAGAAACTCCTAAGGCTGATGAGTCAGCAACATCTAAAGCTCCAAAGTTTACATCTAGAAATCATTCCAAGAAGGACATCATTGGAGATCAGAGTGCCAAAGTCTTAACAAGATCACAAGCAAAGAACTCAGCTAGCAATGATGCGGTATGTTTATTATCTCAGGTTGAACCCTTAAGTGTTGAAGATGCATGTAAAGATTTAGATTGGCATGATGCTATGAAAGAAGAACTTGATCAGATCATTAAGAATGACACTTGGGAACTGGTCCCAAGACCTAGTGATAAGAATGTGATTGGTACTAAGTGGATATTCAGAAATAAGATGAATGAAGATGGTATAGTAGTAAGGAACAAAGCATGATTAGTATGTAAAGTATATGCACAAAGAGAAGGCATTGATTATTCAGACACATTTGTACCTGTGAGCAGATTAGAAGCTATTAAGTTGTTCCTAGCTTATGCAATAGTTAAAAACTTCAAAATTTATCAAATGGATGTCAAGTCAACATTCCTAAATGGAGATCTAAAAGAAGAAGTATACATTGAGTAGCCAGAAGGATTCACCTTATCAAACAAACCTGATTTGTTATGTAGACTAAAGAAGGCCCTCTATGGACTTAAGCAAGCTCCTAGAGCATGGTATGAGAGACTATATGGTTACTTAACAAAGATTGGATTCAAGAAAGGAGTATTAGATTGTAATCTATTCATTAGAGAGACATCTGAAGGTTTGTTACTTGTAGCTATATTTGTTGATGGCATTATCTTTGGAGGTAATGAAAAACTTAGTGCTGAATTTGCTAAGGAGATGCAAATTAAAATGAATTTGAGATGAGTATGATTGGTCCTATCAAGTACTTTTTAGGATTGAATGTGCAGTAGACAGAGAAAGTAATATTCATTAATCAATCTAACTATGTGAAAAAGATATTAAAGAGATTCAAGATGCATGATTGCAAGCCAGTAGGGACCCCTATGATTACTGGATGTAAGCTTACAAAGGAATATGACTCACTAGCAATTGATATAACTTTGTACAAGTCAATGATTGGAAAATTGATTTATCTTACTCAGACTAGACCTAGAATTTCCAATGCAATTGGCATAGTTGGAAGATTTGTAGCAGAGCCTAAGAAAAGTCACCTCATGGAAGTAAAGAGGATATTTAGATACTTACAAGGCACTTAGACTATGGTCTATGGTATCCTAATTCAGAAAATGTTGAGCTTCATGTGTACACTGATGTATATTGGGCAAGTTGTGTTGATGATAGAAAGAGTACTTTAGGTGGAGCAGTGTTTCTTGGTGATAGACTTGTCACTTGGACAAGAAAGAAACAAAATTGTATTTCTCAATCAATAGCAGAAGCGGAGTATGTTGCAGTAGCCTTGAATTGTTCTACAATTGTGTGGATCAAGCAGATGATATGAGATTTTGGAATTCAGATTGATTATCCTATTGTTATTCATTGTGATAACACTATCACTATCAATATGTCAAAGAACCCTATCATGCATGCAAAGACAAAGCACATTGAAATTAAGTATAACTTCTTAAGAGAGAAAGTGGTAGAGAAAGAAGTCAAGATGGACTATGTGAATACCAAAGATCAGTTGGCAAATATATTCACAAAGCCCTTACCTAAGGATACTTTTGAGTATCTTAGGGAGAAGTTGGGAGTAATTTCCTTCCCTGACTATGCTTAGAAGAAAGAAGGAAAGACATCAGTCCCTAGGGACTGGTGGAAGGTGGACCAGTCTACCTCAGGAGTAGTACCACCAGTGCTTAAAATGGATGGTTCCCTTTTCCATTGATGTCAAAGGGGGAGTAGTATTCAGAGTCATGAAAAATAGGAGTAATGTACTTAGGGGGAGTAGTATTCAGTTGTGACAATAGTTCAGTTGAGGAAATGGAGAATGTTGGAATATATTGCAGCAGATGGAGGATTCATCTATGGGGGAGTTTTGAAGAGGAAATGGAGAATGTTATTAAGGAAATTATCATTTGGATTGGTGTTAGTTTTTTATTCCACATGTTTCCATCAATGCCAAAGGGGGAGATTGTTGGAGATTTGCCAGTAGGATAGTAGCATATGTAGAAGTCTTATGTAGTAAGACTTTAGTATATGATGTATGGACATGATATCAGCATGATATCATGGGCACAAAGGTTAACTATTAGCACAGATTGCTATATAGTAGCAGTAGTGTTCCTGACACAGTAACAGACAATGTTCAGTGTATGGTTGTCTGTACAGATATCCTATTGGCATGTGCCCTTGGATTTATGTTTTAGACAATTTAGTGATGTTAAGTTCATGGACACATAGTCTAATGTTGGACACAAGTGAAGTTATGAAGTCACTATTCACCAGTAGCAGTTTCATGTGTTTGTTCAAAAGAGATGATAGAGATTTTATTGGTTCTTGAGTTTCAGCTATCTTGAGGGTATGCACCCTTTGAATTAAGCTTATATATGAGTTTTTGATGATAGGTTAAGAGTGCATGAGTTAATTTAGCTTGTGGAGAAAGTTAGAGTTGTTTTGGTAGAACCTACAGTGTGTAGCGTGCGTCTACAATTATATTATATGAACAGGTCCCAGAATGTGTTGCGCCCATAGTAGAGCCAATAGAATGTTTGTTAGAGTTTATTATGGTTTCTCTAATATGATTTCAAGATGGTTCTAACAAGATGACTTGATTATATCATTTGGAGGAAAGATATTTATAGGCAGTCCTTTGTGATTGCTTGAGGGTGGTTCATGGTTGAATAAGCAGAGCAGAGCAGAGTGTTTGAAGTGTGGAACCATTAGAAGAAGGTCAATGTGACCAAGTAGATTACTTGTGCTATACATTGGAACTGATCTAGACAAGTAGGTCTAAGTGCAGTTCACCAAGATCTAGATATAGTGTGTATCTATTATTCAAAAGGTTGTAGCATTCGCCCCTTTAAGTAGTGAGCTCTCAGACAATGTGTCCTCTCCCCTAACAAGGACAATTGTAAAAGAATCCTAATAGGGTCTGACCCTTAACTAGGTCTATTGTACTTCATATATTGTAAAGCTACTCCTAACAGGGTAAAGGATCTTCTAACAAGGATCATTATACACTAGTATAGAATATTAGTGGGTATCAAGTCCCACCAGGGTTTTTACCTATTCGAGTTTCCCCGTAACCATAATACTGGTGTTGTGTTCATATGTTCTTTCTATGTGTTTATGCTTTATGTTTAAGTATAATTAATTGGATAAAGAATTGAATCTTGTAGATAACTGATTCACCCCCCTCCCCCTTCTCAGTTATCTCTTAGGACTATTCCTAACATTTGAACCATCTCCAAATTTCTCAAATAATATTTTCATCATATTTCTTGAATTTTTAGTTATTTTACCAATGACAAGACCTATTTTTATTCTATTCTTAGCTTCTTCATAGGTTCCAAACCTTTCTACATTTTTGTCCTTCAATGTAGCTAGCAAAGCCTTGATTGATTTAGAAGTAAAATTAATATTCATTTTGTATCCCATGAATGCTAACCATTTTTTTATGGGCTCTACATCCATTATCAAGGTGTGATTAGTGTCCACAAGAAAACATATATCCATTTCATATTCCTCAACTAATGAACTAGGAATCCTACTCCTAAGATTTATCTTTATCTTGAATTGCTCAAAGTAATCATCTAAAACTTTATTCAAGTTATCTTCCAAATCACTAATCATATCTAAAATTTATACAATGATTGGCTTGTCAATGGACCAATTTACTTTATCAACAGAGGGGAAAAGTTGCTAAATGTAGAAAAATAGGCACACAAGAAGTGATCCGAACTTACATGTGTTTGACTTTGTCGATCGAATAGTCTTCATATTTTCTTCTATCTGCTTCAGAAGCAGCTTGGCAAGGTCCAACTGGTGATTCTTCTTTACCATTTTATATGCCATGTCCACAGCACTGCAAGGAACATTGTTCAGTCTACTTGACTGATAGATCTTTTAACTGATAGCGTGTGGAGCAAATTTAACTTCTGGATCCTTAATCATAGCAATCTCAATGCTTTTCCATCCCATGTTGTGCCTGTGTTCTTCTCAATTTCAACCCTTGAAGCACTGTGAAATGCCTTTTCCTTGTTTTTTTTTGGATATCCAGTGAGTTTATGAATCATTTGCTTTGTTATCTTGACTAGTCCATCCAACCAAAATATCCCTTCATGATATCCACTGATTACAACCCCTAATCCAATTAGTTTTAAAGCTCTTTGAGAAATTTAGGGCATAATTGAGACTAATCTTCTCAACCTGCATGTATTCTTCTTTTAGCTTCCCATCTGTGTCGCAAAGTTGTTGATATGCAATGACATTTTTGAAATCTCCAATTTCCCCAATTTATAGTGGATATAGGATCTGACATCCTTGACTAGCAAAACCCTAGGTGGGATGCTTGAGAAAGCTCCTACTAAATCTATTTTTGATGCAACTTCTAGATGAAGTTTATAGTGAGGTTCATCATAATTATCTGATACAATAAGGTTTAATTCCTCTTCTACAACCTTTGTTTTAGATTCCTTTAATTCCATTTTAACTAATTTAGGTTTTTTGGCAAATATGTTGAATGTGCTCGGTAGAAGTCATACTTACTCGGAATAGATGAAGAATGTGCTCGGTATGATTTGTAACTACCTTGAATGCTCCTGAAAACTTTCATTTTGAATCTACTTTGTGAAATCGTCTCTCTTCAAAATCTCTTTGTGAAGAATGAACTAATCCTTCCATGTATTTATAGCTTTTTTTCAAATTCCCGCTTAAAACTTTTTTCATTAATGCTTGACCTACTTCCAATATAGTGACAACTGTTATCTTGGTAATTACCACAAAACATCAACAACTCGGTTAACACAGAATTTTCACTTGGTTGATACTGTCACTCAGTTAACCTTGGATAATAGTTACCAACTGGTAACTCTCTTCTTAGTCTTGCATATACCAACTGTATGACTTTGTTAGCTCATAATTTATAAACCATAATGCATCTTTATTTATGCAGATTTGGTATGTACCATCGAATATAAGGAACTGTATGTAAAATAAGATCATTTTGGAATATCGGCTCTATACATACCTATTTGACCTTAGGTGGAAGTACCAATGTCACCCAATCCATTAGATGAGGTTTCACTGACTACATTGCTTGACTTTGCATTCTCATTTTATGCCTTCTTCTACATATTATTTCTAATTTGCATGATATCTGCAATAGTGTTTCCATGCTCAAATACATGTCCTTCTTCTAGTGCTCAGTCTCTACAATCCTTTCTTAGGTGACCGACTTTATGAAAATGCAAACATGCCATACCAGTTCTTGTCCAGCTTTGTGACTTTCCAGCCCATCTCTTTCTCATACAATTCACTATGATATGTCCATACCTCCCACATACTATGTAGTTGACCCATGTGTTTTAATCCCAAGTGTATGCACTACCTTATCTCTTTGGTTGATAAGGAATGTTCTTTTGTTTTGGCATCCATACTTGCTTCATCTTTGCCTTACACTCTTGTGAAATGTATCCATGTTTGTTGCAAGTATAACACAATTTCTCCATGGTAGGATTGTTAGAAATCATTAATTTTAGCTCTGCACTCATAAGCTTGGTGTCCAAATTTACCACAATAATAGAAATAACCATCAAACTTAGGAGTTACTTGAGATTTACCTTGTGCTTTGCTCCTGCACACATTTGAAGTATGTCCCAATTTGCCACAGTGATGGCATGACAACGTCTTGGGTTTCTGATTTTGATTCACTTGTTTAGCTTGTTTGGATGACTCTCCTTCTCCGGTATAACCTATACCAGCTCTACTTCCAAACCTTCTTTGATTAATCAAAAAATCATCAATATTTTTAGAACTATTTTTAGCCATTTTCATCATTTCATTGTGTTGCAATTGTATCTTTACTTCATTTATCAATTCCTCATTTTCTTCCCTGAGTATTCCAATATCTTCAAGTTTCTCAGAAAACTCATCATTTACTTGGTTGACCTCTTTGTTTACAATCATCATGTAATTGGATATTTCAAAGTGATGCTCGATGAGATTTTGTATCTTGGTTTCTTTTTCTTGAAGTTGTTCAGTCATCTGTCTTCAGTCCTCAACAACTAGATTCATTTCTTGCTCAGATTTACTAGAATTATTCATTACATCTATCATTCTCACCATCTATGATTCCTGACCAATTTGCAGGGCTTTCACTTGTTCAGTTAAGTGAAGATTCTTTTCAGACAGATCAAAGATTGCACTTTTAGAACCATTAGAAATACTTCCTAAACTAGATCCAATATTATCAAATAAATCCTCAATCTCTTCTTCATGGTAACTAATCTCATTTTCCAGAATAGCCAAGTTCTTTCTTTGAACTGGTAATTTCTTCAATGCATCCTTAGCTTGTTTATACTGCTCAATGAACATCTACATTTGAATCTTTTGATTCTCTATTTTTTTGTCCAACTTATATCTCTCCATGATTAGATCTTTACCCTTCAGTGGTTAAACCATTCAATAAGAGGTCTGAGCTCTGATACCAATTGTTGGAATGGAGAGATAGGGTACTAAGAGGGGAGGGCTGAATTAGTGCCCACAAAAACTTTAACAATCAAAAATCTTTATCAACAAATAGTAGTAACATCAACTATGTACTGTATGCATTGTATGCATCATTCATTCAATTAACTTGTTAAATTAAATAGCATAAAATCAACAATAAATCAATCACATGACACAAGTATTTTGGTAACACAGAAACCCTTATTAGAAGGTAAAAACTATGGTGGGGATGAAACCCACAAATATTTACTACTACAGATAATAAAGTATGTCGATTAAGGCTACAAGTTGTGATCACTTCTGGTGATCTTACCCTATTAGGAGTAACAATTTAGATCAACTAGATCTACTTAGTTATAGGATTTCAACAACACTACTTGAGTGTGTACTCAATTAAGAGATCTACATAAAGACTGTTAGGTGTACTTTGTTAAGAGGTTTTACCAAACTCTGTTACAATGATTATAAAATCATAGGATGTATTTGCAATTGAAAACTCAACCTTGTCTGATACAAATCAATGTAGTATAAGATAGATATCACTTTTGTGTGTGTAGATCTTGTCTTTGAACTGCTCGGTAACCTTGTCTGATTCTGCTTAATCTAAATAACTATGAATTCTACTGTCTTTGTCTGATAACAAATATTTTTAAGTTGGCTTTTGCCTCAAGATTTTCTTTCGCTTATTCTATTCCTTTTCAATCTTATGTTAAAATGACATTGAATACAAATATATAGCATACTACTTTTGTTTCTTGACAAAATTAGGTTAAACTATCTTAGGACAAACCCTAAGATCTATGGTGTACAAAATTAACCTAGATCTAGCAATTACATAGAGATCATCATCATAATTAATGATTGAATCTACAATAAATGATCCTCAATCTTGGTAAAACATTTTATGATTATGTTGTAACTATCTGCATACATAAATGTGCCAAAATTGATTACTATTTCATTTTCTGTATTCCTTGGTAAACACTATAAATATTGCTCGGTAGTTATACTGGTACTCGATATCCATTCTAGTACTGACGTTTGGTAATGGTGTACATTGATGCTCGGTAAAACTCCTCTGGTGCTTGATTTGAAATAACATCATTTGTTCTCGATAATGTCTTGAGATAGCTCAATGTATAGGCTTATGTAGTTAACTAACTAGCATGTTTGGCTTGAAGTACTTGCTTTTACCGACTATATAGCATAGGTAACCAACTAATCAACTTTGATACTAATGAAAATATTTAATGCTAAAAATAGAGATAACAAAAAAGATGAAGAATTGAGATATCTACATGAGGAAAAGATGGATATTACAGATAAGGATAAGGTAAACATTGGGTAACTTATTGATGAGTCTATGGCTTTATATTGTTAACTTGAGCATGTTACATTAATCTATTATGAAGAAGAGATTTTAAATTGAACAAGTCAATGTAGTTAGTAATTGAATATTTATGTATACACTGAGCCAGTACAGTGTATACCGAGTGACAGTATTAACTGAACTAGTTAGCTAGTTATCACCAATGTATTTCTATGTCAACCGAGTGTGGATGAAAACATTAAATGTAAGGAACAACCAACTGGATTCGATGAGTTGGAAATTGTTATGATTTCAAGGTTAAGGATGAAGTTTGTTATGATATCCATGAGTGACAAAATTTAGAGAAGATCTAAAGGATGAGATTGAAATGTGTTAATGACATATCTTCCAAGGAAGGTTTAAGTGGCAAAACAGATGAAGCAGATTAAGTGGAAAAATCTAATGGTTGATATGAAAACAATTTACTCGTCTATATAAGAGATATGAGTTTCATTATTGAAACATGTCAGAAAGAAGAAGACTACAAAGATTTCATGTGAAGACTATATTCATGCATGCCTGATCAAATTGGTTATTGAAAGAACCGAGCTATAGACATTACCAAGCGTTAGAGGACCATTTACCATGTGAAAGTAAGTTGAAGAATATTGAGGAAGTGAAAATGATTAATGATCAGAGGATTTGTATGGGCTTAGTAGATCTGAATATTTGCAATTGAGGTGTATTTGAATTAGATCAATATTGTATCAATTTAACCATTGATTCAGAAAATCTCTTAACCAAGTGGAATTAACAGTCTTATGTTCTACCCTATGACATTTGTTGAATGTAAAGTGTTATCTTGTTGACCCCATAGTGAATGCTGGTAAAAAATGTAACTGTTAGTGATGAATCCTCTAACTAGGTCATACCTAACAGTGTATTGTAACCTTTAATAGGGTTGGCTCTTCATCGAGCTCACTTCAGAAGAGTGAATTATTTTGGGTTACCATTCCTAGGTGGTTTTTCTCTTAGTAGGGTTTCCAAATTAAATCATTGTGTTATGTGTTATTTGTTATGATTTTTTTGCTATCATAATTTACATATTGCATAGTTGATTTAGTCGGTAATCACAGTTGGATATTGACTGGTAATTAGTAAACTGAACAGACAGATTTATATTTTGTGTTACTGAGCTGCATAATTTGTTGGAATTATTTTATAAGGTACATCTTTGTATTTGGGACTGTAAGATAATTGATCTAACCAATTCACCTGCCTCTTAGTTATTCTAACAATTGGTATCAGAGTGTATTGGTTTCTTGGAAGAAAGTTTTAAGGACTTGAGCAGAAAGATTACAAGATGTATAAAAGGGAAGTGTCGAAGCTAAACAAAGACAACTTTATGAGATGGAAAAGTTAGATGATACTTCACATATCTGGAATTGGAGAGTCTACTATACCTTTACTTGACAATGGCTACATACAACCAATGGTTGGACTTTTGACTCTTGATTAGTTGAGAGACTGACATGAACACAATATTACTATGATAGAGATTGTTGCTGCTCTATCTGATGTTGAATTTGAGGATGTCAAGGATTGCACTACAGTGAAGCAAATATGGGATAAACTTTCTCTATTTTATGGGTGTGATGTGAATGTGATGAGAACCAAAGCTGAAAGTTTGAGAGGTAGATTTGATGACATGAAGATGAAGGAAGGAGAGAACATTACATAGTACACAAACCAAATCAAAGAGGTAGTCAATGCTATCCGAGGAGCTGGTGGTATCATTTATGAAGATACAGTGGTAAGTAAGATACTGAGAACTTGTTTGTCTATCTATGCAATCAAAATAGCTGCTATTCATGAAATGAGGTCTGCACCTAATAGCACTCTTACTCTTGATAATCTGATTGGAAAGTTAACAACTTTTGAGCTGAACAATTTTGATAATAGTGTTGTACCGAGAGTTGAGTCTTCTTTTATGTCATCTCTTAAGATTGGTAAATCTAGCAATAAGCATTATATAAGGAATGAAAGTGATAGTAATATTGATGATGAACTTGATGAGCTTGAAGTACTTATGGCCCAGAGACTATAGAAAGGTAAAGGAAGGTATAAGGGAAATTTACCTTTAGCTTGTTTTAATTGTAAAGAGGTTGGCCATGTTGCTGCTAGATGTCCTAACAAGAAAGAGGAAGATAAAGACAGAGACCGATCTGGTGATGGGAAGTATGAAAGAAGGAATAATAGAGGTTGTCGACACTACAATAGAGATAACCAAGATCATAAAGATAAGGGAAAAAATGCATGTTACCTTGTTGAAGAAGATGACACCGACACTCACACTGATGATGATATTGAGGTAGTATTTGTTGCAATGAAAGATGATTCAGAAGAGGAGGAAAGGTATGTATAAATAGCACTTATTTCTAAAGTTAGTAAGAATGATACTTGGATCATTAATAGTGGTTGTACACATCACATTACTAGTGATGAAGATAAGTTTGATCATCTTGAGCATTATAATGGAGAATCAGTGAAAATGGGAAATGACACACCTTGCATGGTTAAAGGAAAAGGATATATTTTATTGAATGATAGAATTAGATGTGATAATGCATACTGGGTAAAAGGACTTAATTACAATTTTTTGAGTGTAGCACAACTGAATAAATCATGTCACTAAGTTGCATTTGAAAGCAAGAAGGTGAAAATATAGATGTAAATGGAAAGCTTGTCGCAATAGGAGGATAATCAAAAGGTAATTTATTTTATCTTGACAATGCTAAAACTTCTTTTTTTCTAGTGAAAAATGAAGATACATGGTTATGGAATAAGAGGTTATGTCATTTAAATTTTGATAACATGATTAAGATCAGTAGAAAGAGAAAAGTTAGAGGATTGCCTAGTCTAACCAAACTTGATCATGTTATGTGTCATCAATGTCAGAAAGGAAAGATGATAAAATCTAGTTTTAAAAGTAAGGACTATTCATCTAAAGAAATTTTGGAGTTGATTCACACCAACTTATGTGGTCCTATGAGAACTCAAAGCTACAATGGTGATAGATACTTTATTTTGTGTGTTCATGACTATACTAGATTGATGACAGTTTTGTTCTTCAAAGAAAAATCTGAGGCATTCAAACTATTTAAATTGTATAAGGCTAAAGTAGAAAAAGAAACTGGAAAAGAGTTGAAATGCTTAAGGTCTGATAAAGGAGGTGAGTTTTTTTTCTAATGAATTCACTAACTTATGTAATGAGCATGGCCTCAAAAGGAAGGTTTATACACCTAGAACACCACAACAGAATGGAATTGTCGAAAGGAGAAACCGATCTATTGTTGATTGTGCTAGAACATTGATTATTGAGAAAAATGTTGCACAAATGTACTAGAGAGAGGTAGTTAGCATAGCAGCATATGTCCTGAACTGAGTTCAACTGAATAAAGACACAAACAAGACACCTTATGAGTTATGGTTTGGATACATACCGAGTGTAAGTTATTTCAAAATCTTTGGTAGTAAGTGTTATATTCTAAAAGATGATAGGAATGGTAAATTTCACTCTAAAGGTGATGAAGGAATATTCTTAGGATATTCTACTAAGAGTAAAGCTTATAAATATTTGAACAAAGTTACTAATAAGATGATAGAAAGTGCGATTGTAAAAGTTGATGAGTTTGCTGATAAGAATGATGAAGAAATCATGAAGGAACTGGAAGACTATGGTAGGTTTACTTATGTTGAAGATCTAGATTATCTACCAAAGCCATAGGCTAAGTCTACTGAGCATCAGGAAAATGCTACCAAGAATCAAAAAATGGAAACCGATAATCAAGAAGAAGCTACTGAGTAGGAAAATGAACCTGAACATAATGATGAGAAGAGAAGAGATCAAGTGCTAGCAAGATTTTTTATAAGACACCATCCAGAGAATCAAATCATTGGAGATAAGAAAGTTGGCATGCTGACCAGACATAAGTTAAGACATAACACATGCTTAGTTTGTGAGTTTGAACCTAGTAATGTTAGGGATACACTTGAAAATGAGGAATAGATCAATGCTATGAATGAGGAAATTGAAAAAATTGAAAAGAATAAGACATGGACATTGGTACCTAGACCAAAGGATACAAATGTTATTGGTACTAAGTGGATTTTTAGGAATAAGTTGAATAAAAATGGAGAGGTCACTAGGAATAAGGCAAGGCTTGTTTGCAAGGGATATGCACAAGAAGAAGGTATTGATTATGGTGAAACCTTTGCACCTATTGCTAGACTGGAAGGAGTCCACATATTACTTGCATATGCTACACATAAGGGATTTAAAGTATATCAAATGGATGTGAAATCAGCTTTTCTAAATAGAATTCTTGAGGAGGAGGTCTACATAGAACAATCAGAAGGGTTTGTTGATCTGAATCAGAAAGACATGGTATGTAGACTACACAAATCTTTATATGGACTGAAGAAAGAACTGAGGGCATGGTATGAAAGACTACATGCTTACCTTATCAGTATTGGCTTTGTAAGAACTAGCAAAAATAGTAATCTGTACATGAAAGGAGATTATGATGATAACATTTGATTTTTGAGATATTTGTTGATGATATAATCTTTGGTGGACAAGATTAGATTTGCAAATCTTTTACTGATGAAATGAGAAAGGAATTTGAGATGTCAATGTTTGGAGAGATTAAATTCTTTCTAGGTTTGCAAATTATACAACAGAAAGATGGGATTTTCATCACTCAATCAGAATACATTAAATAAGTATTTAAGACATTTGGCATGGAAGATGCTAAACCATTAGGAAAATTGATGGTCACTGGATGTAAATTGACAAAGGATGATGAATCTAGAGAAGTAAATTATACTCTGTATTGATATATGATTGGTAAAATGATGTGTGTGGTACACAATAGGCTTGATATTGCACATGAAGTGGGGATTGTGGCTAGATTTTCTACCAATCCTAAAGATTCACATATAGTTACAGTGAAAAGAATTCTAAGATACCTGAAGAAAACAAAGGACTGTGGATTATGGTACACATTGGAAGGCAAATTTGAAATTAGAGTTTACATTGATGTAGATTGGGTTGGAAACATAGATGGCCGGAAGAGCACAACCAGTGGAACATTCTTTTTAGGGGAAAGGCTTGTGACTTGGATTATCAAGAAACAAGCATGTATTTCTCAGTCTACTGCTAAAGTAGGGTATGTTGTCACTACTGCAAATTGTTCAACTATTGCTTGGATCAAACAAGTGTTGGAAGGGATGAGTGAGGTAATCACTGACCCGATGATTATATATTGTGACAACACCAATGCTATAAATATTTCTAAGAATCCTATGATGCATTCAAAGACAAAGCATATATCTATTAAGTATCACTACTTAAGGGAACAAGTTCAAGAGAAGAAAGGAAAATTTTAATTTGTAACATCTAAGGAACAACTTGTTAATATCTTTACTAAACCTTTACCAAAGGACACATTTGAATATTTGAGGACTAGACTTGGGGTTCATCTCCTATCTACCAGTCACTAAGGTGATCTAGAGGCTGCATCAACCTATACTTCTTAGAAGATCATTCATGTTGATGTACATAGCTCACACTTTGGATTTTGTCTAAGGTTGTGAAAGATTGTAGAAGCTGGAATAGAAAGATGTTTATCTATACACTGAAGGTACCTGATATGAACTAAACAATAGAGAATTACTTGGCTCTTTAGAGATGTTTGTATATTTTCTTTGGCATTATTGTCAAAGGGAGAGAGAATGAATATGGAAAATTAGTTACTAAGAACACAAACAAAGAGAGATTACAGAAAGGGAGAGACTTGAATATTTGTTGTTGAGAACAAAGGCAATCTAAGAACTAAAAAGATTAAACTGCAGGGAAGTTTGCACTTGTAATGTTGTTATATTTTGTAGTGATTAAACATATTAAATATCAAGCTAGGGAGAGCTTACCAAGCTATAATATTTACTTACATAGTTGTAGAATACATGTTTGGTATATGTATGGCATATTTTCATATTGCTTGTGTTGCCATCAATGCCAAAGGGAGAGATTGATGAACTACAACTGATTGAATATCTGAATGAATTGAAGAAACAATGATTAGAGATTACCGAGCTATTGAAATGATATGTAAGATGATTAAATCAGTCAATATGTTGTCATTGATGTCAACTAATTTTGATAGTACTTATCATGTTAGTTAGAAATATCTGAACATGTGTTGAAGGAAGAAAAGATGATGAATTGAGATATCTACATGAGGAAAAGATGGATATGATAGATAAGGATAAGGTAAACATTGGGTGACTTATTGATGATTCTATGGCTTTATATTATTGACTTGAGCATTTTAAATTAATCTATTATGAAGAAGAGATTTGAAATTAAACAAGTCAATTTGCTCAATAATTAAATATTTCTATATACACTGATCTAGTGCAGTGTATACCGAATGACAGTATTAACCAATCTAGTTAGCTAGTTATCATTGACGCATTTCTATATCAACCGAGTATGGATGAAAACAACCGAATGAATTTGATGAGCTGGAAATTATTATGATTTTGAGGTTAAGGATGAAGTTTGTTATGAGATCCATGGTTGACAAAATTCAGAGAAGATCTAAAGGATGAGATTGAAATGTGTTAATGACACATCTATCAAGGAAGGTTTAAACAGCCAAATGGATGAAGGAGATTAAGTGGCAAAATCTAATGGGTGATATGAAAATGATTTACTTGTCTATATAAGAGATAAGAGTTTCATTATTGAAACATGTTGAAAAGAAGAAGACTATAGAGATTTCGCATGAAGACTACATTCATGCATGCCTGATCAAACTAGTTATTGAAAGAACTGAGTTGCAGACATTACTGAGCGTCAAAGAACCATTTGTTGAGTGAAAGTAAGTTGAAGAATATTGAGGAAGTGAAATTAATTAATGATCAGATGATTTTTATGGGCTTAGTATAGATCTCAATATTTACAATTGAGTTGTATTTGAATTAGATCAGTATTATATCAGGTTAACCATTTATTCAAAAAATCTCTTAACCAAGTGGACTTAATAGTCTTATGTTCTACCCTATGACATTTGTTGAACGTAAAGTGTTATCTTGTTGACCCCATAGTGAATGTTGGTCAAAATTTAACTGTTATAGATAAATCCTATAACCAGGTCACACCTAACAATGTGTATTGTAACCTTTAACAGGGTTGGCTCTTCACTGAGCTCACTTCAGAAGAGTGAATCATTTTGGGTTACAGGTCCCAGGTGGTTTTTCCCTTAGTAGGGTTTCCACATTAAATCATTGTGTTATGTGTTATTTTTTATGATTTTTTTTCTATCATACTTTACATACTGCATAGTTGATTTAGTCAGTAATCACAGTTGTATATTTACTAGAGTAATCAGTAAACTGAATAGATGGATTGATATTTTGTGTTATCGAGCTACATAATTTGTTGGAATTGTTTTATAAGGTACATCTTGTTAATATGATTTAGAACAATAGAGAGGGGGGGTGAATTAGTTGTTCTCAGGTCCAGATGTATAAAAAAAACTTTAAAACTCTTCAACAAATCAGATCCAATAACTAACAGCTACTCTATCATTATGGATTACATAATAGAAACATATAAAAGTGCAGCCCACTTATCCAATAGTATCTAACTTGTAAAACATAGAAATGTTCAAACTGAAACATTCACACAAGTAATAACGCCAAGATTTATACTGGAAACCCAATTTGGGAAAAACCACTTTGTAACATGTTACTATTATGTTCACTCTTCTAAAGTGAGCTCAGTGAAAAGCCAACCATGTCAAAGGTTATAAACACACTGTCAGGTGTGACCTAGTTAAAGTATTTAAACCACTTTGTTAAAAGTGTGTCTTGTTATAGGACTTACATACACTCCATTAGAATGCAACCTTGTTCAAAGGATTTATACAAATGAATGTTAGGTCAACCTTTGTTAAAAGGACTTTGACTAATACAATGGTTAGAAAGTAGCAGTAGTATTGATTTGAAAAACATACAACTCACTTTGCAAATATCAGATCTAATTCTGTACACATATGTTGGCTTATTGATTATGAACCTTTACCATCACCATCACTGATCTACTCAGAACTCTCTTCAATAAATCACAACACTTCTCCTTCAGCCTTCTCTTCTTGTATAGTCAATAACATCAACAACACTTCTAGCATCCTCTCTTCTATTAACCTCATGCTTAGGTTTCCTTAATGCTTCCTCAATTAGGTCAATACATCTTTTGCCACTTAATCTCCTTCATAGATCTTAGGGTTAGGTCAGATTCATCGACTCTTTCCAACTTTATGTTCTTCAGCTATCCTTCTAGAAATATCTCAAATCTCTTAATAGATTTACAATAAAACATTTTATAGTGCATTAAATGCTTTCGTACAATCAATAAATAAAGTCAGCACATTTTGCATAATCCAAGAATTCAACGATGTCAGCTGGAAATATGAATTCTTCCTCAAATGTAAATTACTAATGCTCGATCAATACAGTGTTCAACTCCTTGGTCTTCATTAGAAAGCTCGGTCTCCTCAAAAACTATTTCCTCATCTAATACTATCTTCATTGGCAATTAACTGATGTTTGGTCAACACTAAATTTACTCAGCATATACTAGCTCGGTTGACACTAAAATTACTCGACTTAAACTATATTTCTTCACTTTTACTTAGTTAAGCCTACCAATTTAGTCTTCATCCTTACTTAGATAAACAATACATTATCTTATCATTGTGCCACATAATCAAGTACTCATTGAAATATCAAGATAATTCAACCTTTCCTTAGGTGCTATAGTTACCAACCTTACCTTTCCCCTTCACAACAATCAAATAGATATAGTACTTTCTTAAATAGCAATAGTCTTACCAGTTAAGGTTTGACATCAATGACAATACAACAATTGCTTCAATTGTTGTTTCCAAAAATCTCCCTCTTTGGCATTAATGGCAACACCATATGAATATAACATGAATTACCAACCAATCCAAAACTTATCTATCCATCAGAAATATTTATAATATCCTTAGCTTCAATCTAATATAGAATTAATTAGCCATTCTTGTATGACCATCCACTGAATCTCTCCCTCATACTTGATCTTCCATGAAAATTTCATTTTGTGTATTCATCTGTGATCATCTCCCTCTATGAAAAAAATTCCAAAGCAGCAACTAAAACATACATCTTGCAAATGTAGATATCATCTTTTCAGTTCAGTAACAGTAATTCTCCCTCTATCATCTTTTCTTATGACTGATTCTTGGCTTTGCTATACTTTTCACAACTCTAGGCTGCTCCTAAAGTGTGACCTGTCTCTGCATCAACTTGTTAGATACTCTTTGTAGCACATTTGATGCAGTGCTCCTAGCTTGACTAGGGTGCCTCAGTTAGGGGAAGGACCCCTAATTGACCTCTCAGATATTCATGAGCTTCTTTAGGTAAATCATTAGTGAATATGTCTGCTAGTTGTTCCTTTGTATTCACATATTCCATTCAGACCTCTTTATCTTGTACCAATTCTCTCAAGTAATGATACTTGATTGCAATGTGTTTGGTCTTTGTGTGCATCACTAGATTCTTAGAGATGTTGATAGCACTTGTGTTATCATAGAAAATGACAACTAGTTCAGTGATCTCTTCTTTCATGCCTACCAACAATTGCTTTATCCATACCAAGTTTGAAGAGTTCATAGCTGCAGCCACATACTCGGCTTCAGCAGTAGATTGGGAAATGCAATTTTGTTTCTTGCTTGTCCATGAAACTAATCTTTATCCAAGAAAGAAATCTTTTCCACTAGTACTCTTTATGTCATCTACATTTCCTTCCCAATCAGCATCAGTAAACACTCTTAGTTCAAATTTTTCATGCTTCTTGTAGTACAATCCATAGCAGTCCCTTTCAAATATCTCATTATCCTTTTGACAGCCATCATGTGAATTTCCTTAGGATTAGTAGAGAATCTTGCCACAATCCCAACAGCTAAAGCAATATCTTGTCTACTACATACAACATACTTTAGCTTTCCAATCATAGATTTATACAAAGTCTGGTTTACTTATGCAACATCATCATTTTTAGACAACTTTTGTCTAGTAGCCATGGGAGTACTTATTGGCCTTGAATCTTCCATATCAAAGGTTTTCAGTATCTCATGAACATATTTAGACTGGGTGATGAAAATTCATTTCTCCATCTAATATACTTGTAAACCAACAAAAAATTTGACCTCCCCAAACATACTCATTTCAAATTCAGTTTTCATTTCATTTAAAATTTTTTTACACAAGACATCTTGTCCACCAAATATAATATCATCTACAAAAATCTTAGCTAACAAGATTCCTTTACCTTCTTCATCTTTCATGTACAGATTGCTTGTGTCATTTGTCCTTGAGGATCCAATCTATATTAAGTAGTTGTGCAGTCTCTCATACCATGCTCTGGGAGCTTTCTTTAGTCCATACAGTGCTTTATTTAGTTTTCAAACCATGTGTCTTTTGTTTGGATCATCAAATCCTTCTGGTTGTTCAATGTATACTTCTTCTTCTAATATACCATTTAAAAATGCAGACTTAACATCCATTTGGTATACCTTAAAATCTTTATAGGAAGCACATGCAAGTAAGGTTCTTACTCCTTCTAATCTAGCTATAGGGGAAAATGTCTCCCCATAATCTATTCCTTCTACTTGTGTGTAGCCTTTGCATACCAGCCTAGCTTTGTTTCTTGTGATTTGACCATGCTCATTCAGCTTATTTTGGAACACCCACTTTGTCCCAAGGACATTTTTATTTTCTGGTCTCAGCACCAAAGTCCAAGTATCATTCTTCTCTATCAGGTCTATCTCTTCATTCATTGCTTGTATCCAGTCTTCATTTTCTTATGCCTCCTTTGTTGTCTTAGGATTGAATTCACATAGTAAACATGTTGGGTCTCTTGTCTTGCTTCTAGTTAGAACTCCAGTATCTTTGTCTCTAATAATCTATTTAGACTTGTGATGTCTCCTTATATATTGTGCTAGAACAGGTTCTGCTCTCCTTTGATTTTTCTCTTCAGGTTCACCAACAATATTGTTCTCTCTCGACATTGTTTTCCTGATGCTCGGTATTCCTTACCCGAGACTCAACATCAAGTACAAGTCTATCACTTGCATCTCCTTCCTCTATATACACAATAGATCTATAATCTTCTAGTTCTCTTTTACTATCAGCTTCATTTTTCTCTGCATACTCATCTACTTTGGCATTCACACTTTCCACAATTTTTTTAGTGCTAGATTACAAACACTTATAAGCCTTACTTTTTGTGGAGTAGCCTAGGAATATACCCTCATCGCTTTTAGCATCAACTTTTTCATTCCTATTGTCCTCTAGTATGTAGCATTTACTTCCAAAAATCCTAAAGTACTTTACATTAGGTGCATACACATGCCATAACTCATAAGGTGTTATATTTGTACCTTTTTTTATCTGTACTCAATTAAGAGTATAAACAGCTATACTTACAGCTTCTTTCCAGTATTTTTGTGCAACATTCTTTTCAATCATCAATGTCCTTACACAATCCAAGATAGAATTGTTCCTTCTCTCTGCTATAACATTCTGTGGAGGAGTTCTAGGTGTAGACATCTATCTTTTGATCCCTCTATCATTACAAAATAGATTAAATTCATTGGATATAAATTATCCACCTTGGTCAAATCTTAGACACTTCAGGTTCCTACCTATCTCCTTTTCAACCTTAGCCAAATACCACTTAAAATTTTGAAAAGCATCAGATTTTTCCTTTAAGAACATTACATGCATCATTCTGGTATAATCATCAATAAACAGGATAAAATATCTAGCACCACAATAGCTTTGTACACCCATCGATCCACAAAGGTCAGTATGAACAAAATCTAAGGTATTCTTAGAATTAAAAGTCTTGCTCTTGAAACTGGACTTTGTCATCTTACCCAACTAACATTCTTTGCACATTACATTCTCAGGTTTCTTCAATCTAGGTAGACCTCTCACTTTCTTTTTCTTACTAATTTCTACTAGATTATCAAAGTTAACATGACATAGCCACTTATGTCATAGCCAAATATCATCAAGTTGTGCAATCATACATGTTTCTTCAGATAGGTCTAGATAGAACAAATTACCTCTTGTCTGTTCTCCACTTCCAATCAGTTCACTAGTGGCATCAAATATTTTGGCCTTCCTATGATGAAATTCTACTCAGTAGCCATTGCTATTAAGTTGTGCAACACTCAACAAATTATAGTTAAGACCCTCAACCCAATAGGCATTTTCACAAGTGATCTTATCAGTCAGCTTAATCAATCATTTTTCTCTAACAGGACATGGTGCATCAATACCAAATTTCACACTCCTACCTTTAGAATGATCTAAGGTATCAAACTTACTCTTGTCACTAGTCATGTGATGTGAACAACCACTGTCAATAATCCATTTATCATTTTTGTTCACATAATATATCAATGCAATTTTCTCATCCTCATCAAATTCATCTTTCATTGCAACATAGACAACCTCAATTTCAAAATCATCACTATCAGTGTCAGTCTCTTCTTCGGCAATATAGAAAATTTCTTACCTTTTCCTTTGTAGTCCTTGTACCTTTGGTAACCTCTATCTTCTATTTTGTCCTTATGCTTTTTGTCTCTTTCTTCATCCTTATCATCCCTATCAAGACATCTAGAAGCTATATGACCAAATTTATTACATGAAAAACATATAATAGGGAGTTTACCTTTGTACTTTCCTTTTCCCCTTTTCAGTCTTCTAGCCATAAGAGCTTCTAGATCCTCATGTTCTTCATCAGATGTGTCACTGTCACTTTCACTTTCACTGATGTATCTTTCTTTTTCCTTCTTTGACTTACTCATAACCATTTGTGACTTAAAAGAAGACTCAACATTACCAACGGTGAAGTTATCATAGTTAGAAAGTTCAAAAGCAGTAAGCTTACCAACCAACTTTCCAAAGTAAGAGCATTGTTAGGGTTACATGTAGATTCTTAAATTGTTGAAATTTTGATGGCATAAATAGGACGCAAAGTTCTCAATACTTTTCCAATTATAGTTTCATCATCAATAGTTCCATTTTCTCCTCTAATAGAATTTACAACTTCTTTTATTTTACCACAATATTGTGCAATATTCTCACCTTTTTGCATTCTCATTTCATCAAATTTACCTCTTAGGCTCTTTGCTTTTTCTCTCAATACATTTATGTCACTACCGTAGATGTTTGCAAGAGTATCCCACATTTTTTTTGCATTACTCCAATCTTTCATGTCTTTAAATTTTGGATAACTTATGGCAGACGCAATCTCCAACATTGCTTGGTTGTGCTCTTATTTAGCTTTCATTTCCTCGGTAGTCAGAGGTGCAATAGGTGTGACATAATCGTGCTCAATATAATATTTTGTAGAATCACCAATACCAGCCAGATGCAACTTCATCAAGCTTTTCCATGCATGGAAGTTCTCCTTATTTAGCTTCAGTACCTCCTTCTTATATATCCTAATCATTTGCTTCAAGTACCTTCAAACTTGTTCTCTATAAGCACCAACAACTCTAATACCAATTGTTCATATGATTTAGAACAATAGAGAGGGGGGGTGAATCAGTTGTTCTTAGGTCTAGATGTATAAAAAAAACTTTAAAACTCTTCAAAAAATTAGATCTAATAACCAACAGCTACTCAGTCATTACTGATTACATAATAGAAACATATAACAGTGTAGTCCACTTATCCAATAGTATCTAACTTGTAAAACATAGAAATGTTCAAACCAAAACATTTACACAAATAATAACACCAAGATTTATAGTGGAACCCAATTTGGGAAAAACCATTTTGTAACATGTTACTATTATGTTCACTCTTTTCAAGTGAGCTTGGCAAAAAGCCAACCCTGTTGAAGGTTACAAACACACTGTCAAGTGTGACCCGGTTAAAGGATTTAAACTACTATGTTAAAAGTGTGCCTTGTTATAGGACTTACATACACTCCATTAGAATGCAACCTTGTTCAAAGGATTTATACAAATGAATGTTAGGTCAACCTTTGTTAAAAGAATTTTGACTGATACAATGGTTAGAAAGTAGCAGTAGTATTGATGTGAAAAAAATACAACTCACTTTGAAAATATCAAATCTAATTCCATACACATATGTTGGCTTACTAACTATGAACCTTTACCATCACCATCACCAATCTGCTTGAAACTCTCTTCAAGCAATCACAACACTTCTCCTTCAGCCTTCTCTGCTTGTATAGTCAATAACATCAACAACACTTCCAGCATTCTCTCTTCCATTAACCTAATGCTTAGGTTTCCTCAATACTTACTCAATTAGGTCAATACATCTTTTGCCACTTAATCTCCTTCGTAGATCTTAGACTTAGGTCAGATTCATTGAATCCTTCTAACTTTATGTTCTTTAGCTATCCTTCCAGAAATATCTCAAATCTCTTAATAGATTTACAATAAAACATTTTATAGTCCATTAAATGCTTTCATACAATCAATAAATAAAGTCAACACATTTTACATAATCCAAAAATTCAACGATGTCAGCTAGAAATCTAAATTCTTCCTCAAATGTAAATTACTAACGCTTGGTCAATATAGTGTTCAACTCCTTGATCTTCATTAGAAAGCTTGATCTCCTCAAAAATTGTTTCCTTGGCTAATACTATCTTCCTCGGCAATTAACTGATGTTCGGTCAACACTAAATTTACTCGGCATATACTAGCTCAGTCGACACTAACATCACTTGGCTTAAACTAGATTTCTTCACTTTTGCTTAGTTAAGCCTACCAATTTAGTCTTCATCCTTACTTAGATAAACAATACATTATCTTATCATTGTGCCACATAATCAAGTACTCATTGAAATATCAAGATAACTCAACCTTTCCTTAGGTGCTATTGTTACCAACCTTGTCTTTCCCCTTCACAACAATCAAATAGATATAGTACTTTCTTAAATAGAAATAGTCTTACCAGTTAAGGTTTGACATCAATGACAATACAACAATTGCTTCAATTGCAGTTTCCAACACATCTTTGTATTTAGGACTATAGGGTAACTAATCTAACTGATTCACCCCCCTCTCAGTTATTCTAACATAGATGGTTTCTTAGGATATAATCAAATCAAAATAGCACCTAAAGACCAAGAAAAGACTTCCTTCACATGCACATAGGGAACCTTCTGTTGGAATTTCATTCTATTTGGATTAAAAATGTAGGACCTACCTATCAAAGAGATATGATCATTATTATTCATGATATGATGCATAAAAACATGGAAGATTGCGTGGATGATACCTTGGAAAAGTCTAAATAGAGGAATACACATATTACATACCTATATTTAATATTTGATAGAACGGAACAATTTCAACTTAGATTGAATCCAAAGAAATGTGCATTTGGTGTCACCTCAAGAAAACTACTTGGGTAATCATTTTAGAAAAAGGAATTGAGGTTGACCTTATAGAATTCTAAGCAATAATGGAAATGACAACTCCTAGGAACATAGGTCAACTGAGGAGTTGGCAGGTGTGTGCTATAATTGTGTCACACTTCTATGAATCATTACATTCAAGAAAACTCAAAAATGAGGTCTCAAAAATTGATCCATAGCTCCCTAGGCATGGAGTGTAAGGGTTTTTAAGAATGCTCTCAGCTAGAGCTATTAAGCCTATAACCTTGCTAGTAAACCATGCAATGGGAGATTCAAAGAAAGACAAGGGCAAGAATGTCAATATCTCCAAGAATCCAAATGAGAATGAAATGCAAGCTATGCTAAGAATGGAAATGCAAGCTAAGCTATGGAAATGAAAGATAGAAGTATTAAAAATCCTTACTAATTAAGCTATGTGAGCTAATCTAGAGTATGAAAGAAACTAAACTAAGAATGAAGCTATGAATGCTATGAAAATGCAAGAAATGAACTATGAAAGCATGTAAATGTGATGCAACAATGGTCTCCAAATCTTGAATGCAATAATGTCTTCAAAGAGCTCCAAATGACCTAGAAAATCTACAACATAACATTAGCATAAAAGAGATCTATATGAAAATGAAGAAGAGAGCTCTTCTTTTATAGGAAGTGAGAATCAATGGATGATGGAGATTAAGAGGCAAAAGATTTAATCAACAATGGAGAAAAATGGAAGATTGATCCTTGTGCACAAATATCCTCTAATGAGAAAATAAGAGTTGACTTTTGTGTCCATATAAGACAAAAAGTATTTTTCTCTTTTTATAAAATAAGAATAATGCTTTATTTGTGCAACTTAAGATAAGAGGAAAAGTGGGGGCTTTTTATTTAAATAAAAGGAGAGGAAGTTTTCCTTTTAAATAAATAAAGACTTTAGGATAAAATGGTTAGCCCATAGAAAATAATCAAATAAATGATAGAGCTAGGATTTGATCAAGAATAAGTAATTGATGATTTAGCAAAAGGGGCTAATAGTCTAGGTGACCATTTTTAGGTGTATACAGCAAGGACATCTTCATTCTATTAGGAGATTCATATCTCAACTCGCTGACAAAGCTCAACCTTTCAAAAAAAATCTACACAAAGGAGCTACATGTACTTGGAATGAATAATGTGAAAAGATCCTCTTACAAATCAAGGACTATTTAGCTAAACCTCCAATTTTAATGCCTTATATCCCTGGGAAACCTCTCATTTTGTATATCTCATAAATAGCTACATCCTTGGGAACATCATTAGCACAATAAGATGATAATGGAAAAGAAAGAGCCATATACTATATCCCCATAATATTGGTTTCCTATGAGATCAATTACAAAAATATTAAGAAAGCTTGTGTTGCGGTGGTGTTTGCATCTCAAAAACTCAGACACTACATGTTGGCACATACTACACATCTTATCACAAAAATTAATCCTCTAAAATACTTGCTAAACAAAGCTACTCTCATTGGTCAGTTGGCTAAATGGATGATGATTCTTTCTAAATTTGACATTGAGTACATAAATCGTAAAGCTATAAAAGGACAGGCAATTGCTAATCAACTAGTTGAATTGTCTATACTGGATGATACTCCCATGCAGATTGACTTTCCTGATGCTTCCATCATGTATGTAACTTAACACACCTGGAAAATGTTCTTTGATAGATCTCACACACAAAATAGTGTTGGAGCTGGAATTCTATTCATTTCACCTCATGGGTATACTATTCCTTAGTCATACAAATTGATGTTTCCTTGCACAAACAACATAGTAGAATACGAGGCTTTGACAAATAGAATTAAACTAGATGTTGAATGGAAGATTTTTGAGCTACATATTTTTGGAGACTCATAGCTTGTTATCAATCAAACTAATAACTACTACCAAACAAAGGATGAGAAATTAATTCCCTACAAAAAGATGATTGATGATCTAAAAAGCTACTTTTATTTTGTCACATTTCAGCAGATTCCTAGAGCTGAAAATAGGGTGGCTGATGTTATGGCCACCTTAGCTTCTATCTTATAGCTGGAAGAACATGAATCAATATTTCAATTCCTGGTGGAAGGACTACCCAACCCTTCCTATAACTCCCCTGACAACTGGGTGATTTACACTATTATTGGCCATGTCTCTTCTCGCTATGCCAAAATCTACTCTTACCTTCTCGATCAAATCATTCATGATAACTTAACCTACAATGAGAAAAGACAACTCATTCACCATGCTTCCTATTATACCATCATCTCCAGTGACTTATTTAGAAAGGTCTTAGATGAAACACTTCTTAGGTTCTTAGAGAAAGATGAGTCTGAATGTGCATTAGCTAAAGTCCACAATGGCATATATAGGTCTCACTCTAACAGTCTTATGTTATCTCAAAAACTACTAAGAGCTAGTTACTATTGACCTACTATGTAGATAGATGTTGTATGCTATGCTAAATCTTGCAAACAATGTTAGATACATGGGAACCTAATTCATGTACCAGGCAGGGAACTTATCCCCTCTATTAGACATTGGCCTTTTTAACAGTGGGCTTTTGATTTGGTGGGCCAAATCCACCCTAATTCATCAAGTGGACACAAATTCATTATCATCACAACAGATTTCACAAAATGAGTTGAGGTTTTTCCTCTTTCAATTACTATAGGAAAACAAGTGTCCCTATTCATACTTAATCATATCATCTATCGCTACGACGTACCTTCCTTTATAGTCACTGATAATGGAGGATATTTTAAAAATAAGGATCTCAAATAGCTATGTAAAAAATTCAATATCAAACAACATTGGTCCTTAATCTACTACAATCAAGGTAATAGCCAGGCTGAAGCTTATAACAAGACACTATTGAAGATCTTACACATGACAATTAATAAGATAGGAAGAGATTGGCACTTACAGATTAATCTTGCATTATGGGACTGTAGAACTAGAATCCACACACCAACTGGAGCTACTCCCTTTGTACTTTTCTATGGATCTGATGTTTTCTTGCCTCTTGAAGTTGAAATACCTTCCTTAAGAGTTTCATTAAGAGGCCTTATCACTAATGACAACTATACAACCATGAGTATATAAGAGTTAGACATTATGGATGAGAGAATAAAAGATGCATTTGACTACATGAGGGTATACCATAAAAGAATGTCAAAAAGTTATAATAATAAGGTTCATTTCAGAGAGTTTCAGGTTGGAGATCTTGTCTTAAGATAGAATCCCAAGAATCAACAGAATAAAGCACACAAAGTAAAATTTGAGCCAAACTGGTTAGGTCCCTACATAATCACTACTGCTTTTGGATTCGGTGCTGATCAACTTTCTACACCTGAGGGAGAACAACTCCCTAAACCTATCAAAATCCTACATCTGAAGAAGTTCTACACATGATGCTACATGAGCTTTGTACATATCTTAATGTCCTAAAAAATCCTAAAAATCGATATATGATCCTGAAAAAATTCTAAAAAGAAGAAAAATTCTAGAAAAAATTATCATCTTAGTAAAAACTTGGCAAATAGGTGCTCTGATGCATCAATCAAACAAATAAAAAATACAAAAAAAAGAAAAAAAGAAGAAAAAGATCAAAAAACCAAAAAGAAAGAGAAAAATCTTGCCTTGGTGAAAACTTGGAAGCAGGCACCTTGGTAGCAAAAATAAATAAAACTTCCAAGTAGTAAAAACCTAGAAATAGGTGCTACTTGAGACCTACTTTCTTATATCTATCATCTTATCGCTTTGCGCTCTGAACTATTTCAACTCACATCGCCTTATCTCCTTGGTTTGGAATTGATCTTTGTGTAGGGTTGGGATAATGAACTAACCTCTTATTTGGTTCGCAATGGTTTCTTTTAGTAACTCACACCAATATTTCTTAACACTACCCTAAACAGTGTTTCTCAACACTACCTTCCTTTGACATTGAGTGTTTCTTAATACTTATCAGATATGCTATCTTGAATTGATGCTTTGTATGTAGTCTAGAATTGTGCAATATTTCTCACTTACAGGCATGAATCCTAGCGATTCAATGGTTATCTTTTTCTTTCACACTATGCTTAAACTAAAATAAATGAGACATGTTATGACTTATTTCTCTTTTTGTGTTATTTGACTTATGATTTATGTTGAGTGTTCCCTCCTTAGTCCCTACATGATGTTTTGACTAGAGGAATGGAGGAATGGGGCATATTTTCTTTGATTTCTGCATGTGGGTATCACTTTAATGATCCTAGGTGTCTCTTTCTTTGATGCCTTAGACACTGAGGATATTTAGAGCTTTATCCTTGACTATTACATTGTGTTTTCTTACACAATTCCCTACTCATGGTTATCTTTGTTAGGAATAGTCCCAAGAGATAACTAAGAGGGGGGGCTGAATTAGTTATCTACAAGATTCAATCCTTTATCCAATTAAGTGTACTTAAACATAAAGCATAAACACAATGAAAGAACACTTGAACAAAATACCAATATTTTGGTTACGAGGAAACCCAAATAGGTAAAAACCCCGGTGGGAATTGACACCCACTAATATTCTGCACTAGTGTAATATGATCCTTGTTAGAAGATCCTTAACCCTTTTAGGAGTTGCTTTACAATTTATTTAGTATAGTAGACCTGGTCAATGGTCAGACCCTATTAGGAGTCTTTTACAATAGTCTCTATTAGGGGAGAGGACACATTGTTCGAGAGCTCACTACTCAAAGGGGCGAAGGCTACAACCTTCTGAATAACAGATACACACTATATCTGGATCTTGGTGAACTGTGCTTAGACCTGTTGTTTGGATCAGTTCCAATGTATAGCACAAACACTTTACTTGGTCACGTAGACCTTCTTCTGATGGCTCAACACTTCACACACTCTGATCTACTCTTCTTAATTAACTATGAACCACACTCTAGCCCTTAAGGGACATTTAGATGCAAAGTGACCAATCTTGTTACATGAAAAGCATTTAAATGGAAATTGACCTTCATATTTTCCTTTTCCTTTGTTCTCTCTTTTCAAAATCATAGCAATGAATTCATCTAGTGTTTTCTCTTCATCATCATCATCAAAATTACCAGAAGTGTTTGTAGATTTCTTACCATGAACTATTGCTTTGAAGGTTGTCTCACTTTTAGGTTCTGTCTTCAATCTTGAAATCTCAAAAGCTGAGATTTTGTCGATCAAGGTCTCTCTCTTGAAATTTGATGTAAGCTACATGGTCTCATCAAGGATGTTGATCTTTTTTTCATATTTAGGAGTGAGAGTAGTAATCAATTTGTTCATAATGTCTTCTTCTAAGATCTCTCCACCATTGTTCTTGATTCCAGCAATTGCTTCATTGATCCTTTGATTGTAAGCTATGATGTTTTCTTCATGTAGCATCTCAAATGCATTGTATCTTTTCTTCCATGTATTTCTATGCACATCCTTTGCTTGTTTGTCCCCTTCAAATATGTCTTCTAAGTACTTCCATATTTTGTGGGCGGTGTCTACTTTCTTTATCTCTGAAAATTCACTATCAGATAGTGTGCTAATAAGGGCTTCTTTAGCTATAGAATTCTAATGAAACAATTCCTTTTGCCTTTTAGTAGCATCATCCTTTGCAAGGTCTTCTAAGGTAGGGATCTTGGCTACTTTGATAGTTACATCAAAAACTTCAAAAGCAATGCACTGCAAGTGAGTCACCACTAATAAATTTGGCATCGATTTGTGACGGCTATGTGTCGCAATTGTGATAGCCATGTGTTGCAATTGTGACAGTAATAGACATCACTATTTTTTAGTCACAAAATACGACGTCTTTCCTTTTCCATCACAATTATGACTTCAATCCAGCGCTATGAAGCCCCTTCAATCTGACATCAACCCTGTTACAATTCCTTATATTAGCGTCACAATGATGACGAACACCCGCGCAACTGTGATGACTTGTCACATGGTCGCATGCACTTGGGAAGCTACATGTGATCATGTGATAACCATCGCAAGTGTGACGAATACCCACACAACTGTGATGGATTGTCGCATGATCGCATGCACTTGGGAAGCCACATGCAATCATGCAATAACCGTCGCAAGAGCAACGAACAACCGTAGAAACTGCGATGGCATTTTGGCACCGCCAATACAGCAAATCCATCGTATTGCTTTGTTTTGGCGTTGCAATTGGGATGCCTGCCCAAAGCAAATGTGATAGGAGCGGGCGTCACCTATATAGCGCCCCCGTCACAATTTTCTATGTGTGTGTCGCCTGCCTGAAGCAAATGTGACAGGAGTGGGCGTTGCTTATATAGTGCCCCCGTTGCAATTCGCTATGTGTGTGTCACCTACCCAAAGCAAATGTGACAGGAGTGGGTGTCGCCTCTACAGTGCCCCTGTCACAATTTGCTATGTGTGCATCGCAATTGCAATGAATACAAAATAAAATTAAAAAAAAATTTCTAGGACAAATTACCCTGTTCTAGGTACAAATTACCCCCGTCGCAATTTGCCTATGATTAAAGAGTCTAGTGGAAAGACCGAGTGTTAGTTCTCTTTGACTTAAACAAAAGAAACTATGAGGCTTCCACGTTACACATCTTCTACCAACCTATGGTCCTAATGTTTATTGGTTTGACAAATCTAGCTGACTTACTAACCACAATGAAGCAAAGAAGCCAAACAACATAAAATCTCATTTAGCTCCAAAGATAGGTGTTCAAATAAGCTTATTGTATTAATAATAAATATCAAGAAAAAAGGCTGAATAATTTGTTCATTCAAAACAAAGGATACATCCTAAAATCAATCACCACAATTAGCTTTTGTTTTATATGTAAAATACTATAGTCAAACCAAGTCTAGATGCAAAAATTGTCTATCAACTAGATAATTGTTCATAAAAAAGGTAGGAGCTAAAGCTATGTTTCCAATTTTTAATGTACTCGAAAATTAAAAATTCTAACTCTAAAAGACACTGCAATGCACACCTTCATTGAAAATGTTCTCATTTGTTGTAAATAGACTCTACACATAATACATTAACTATTTTCAAGAGAATAGAATCATAAGAGAATGACAACATGAGATCAAAAGTATGAACCATCTATAAGAGGAAAAAATGTAGACATACAACACAGGTTTTTATCCATACTTGGAGAGAGAAGGAGAGAGGGGGGGAGAATATTATCTAAAATGTTTATATGCCTTAGATGAACCTTAGTTGACCAAAAGCAGGAGGCATTAAGACTCAAACATATTCAATTTTTAGTTTTTTGGAAATAATTTAATATCAAATTGCCCTAGTCTTAACACAAAAACATAATTTTGTATGTTAAGGAAGGGTTGGTTATTAACAAATAAGATTTACAAATAAAAAAGAACATCTCAATCCATTACAAAACTCACTAATGACTTACAACATGGCAGAGCCGTCACATATGATACAGTATAGGAATGAAAAGCAAGAGAAATTACTAGACTACAAAAGGACTAGAAATAAGAAACACAACCTATCATCACTAACTCACCATGCATAAAACTTCAAAACATTAGGATGGTCCAAGGAATGAAGAGTCCGCACCTGCAAATAGGCTAAAGCTTTTAGAAATAGATTTTAAAATCAAGATGGTATACATCTGCACAAACTGGTGCAACACAACTTCAACTTCAAGTCCATATAAATTAAAGGAATATAAACATCCACTAAGTAAAAAATAATTGATCATTCCCAATTTTCATGAACAATTCTCTCCTTGAAACAAAGGCATGTTTATGCATCTATAATTAGCTTTATGTAAAAAATATAGTTATTCAGAACATTCATCTTCATTTCATTAATTCCTATAGCCTATTTGTCTTGTTCTGTAGAAAAGCCTAGATACTTTTTCAATAGTTGACTTTAAAGCCAAGTTGCTAGTTCTGGTTTAGATCCTGGTTTGGTTTGGTTCAGGTGTGGATTTGAGGATCCAGCAAAACCAAGTTGAGTTCAGGTCTGTCTGTACTAAAAAACTATGAAAATCTAAGAAAATAAATATCAACCTAAAAATAGGAATTAGATATAGAAAATTATATATAAATTTAATTATAACATAAATAACTGTATTACATTGTAAATATATTACAGTTAAAGTAAGCTTTTGGTATCATTGGTACCATTATTGCTAACACAGAGTTAACAGACTATAACAAAAATAGGAGGGTACATTGCTAATATTACCCTTCCCAACTATGAACTATAGAAGTCCATGCCATCACCTCTGCATATTGGCAAAAGGGGTTTATCCAACCCAAATGGTTGCTAGCTGAATGGAAATACAGTAATCAATGGGCTTTTGACAACCCTAGAAGGATTCTCAAAGCAAAGATATCACCATAGCAAGGAGCTTTGCAACAACATGAAGCTTCCTGTGCTCTCCAACAAAAGCCTTCACAACCTTATGTCACTCAATAACCATTTTATATCGATAGATCTCCACTGTACCACAATAGTAGACTACATTGTAGCAAAAAAAAGAACACTGGGCATAGACAGACCTTACAAACTACCAAAAAATGCATAAACTGCCACAAGTTTGCTGCAAAATTCATCAAATACCATTGGATTCAGCATTGGTTTGTGTGTATTTGTCCAGGACAAACCTCAATATAGATAAGCACACCCTAGCAAAATCCAAAAAGACTCTAATTCAGAATCCAAATACAGTATGGACTAGACACCAATCCTGGGGGTGGGGAGATGTGACAGGCAGGTAAAGTAGCTTTAAAATAGATAAATTTCACCATGAGTCCAAAAAATTTATAGAATAAGTTATCTCCATTTTCCCTAATGAAGTGATAATCTCCTTGATTGAATGTAATGGGTAACTCATGTCAAAACCAATCCATTTAGTTTGATTTACTATGTGATTTCTCAAGTCTTGATCCTGACAAGCATTTTCATAATCATTTTAAATATTAGTAAATAGTAATGTACGCTTAACTTTTCATCTAATAAAAATATCACCAGCATAGAATGAACCTACTACAATATTCTAATATAAAAGGGAGAAGGCCTTAGTTGGTGGTGATCATATTGGCTCAATGAAATGATTAAGACATAATGCAAAGCGTACAAGGCATTATAGCCTTCTCAATTTTTACATTATTCCTTTTTTAAGATTGTGAAACACGGGGACGTGCACCCCCCCTCAAAACCCTGGAGTATTGGGTGCCAACGGCTGGGAACCACCACACCCCAACCACACCCATCCCCGCACCAGTCAGGTGATCAGGGTCTTGGGTGCGGGGGTGTGGTGCTTGGGTGCTGCCCAGGTGTCCCTCGACCGCACTCGGGATGGGACAGGGTGCGGTTGGCTGTGACAGCCCCAAAAATAATTTTTTAAAAGTTTTTTTAATTTTTTTTATTATTGCTTGTTTCATTTGGCATCCACATTTTTGCAACCGCTAAGACGAAAGTGAGAAAAAGAGTTTGAAAGAGCTTGGAGACTGATTTTGCAAGTGATTGCAAGATCAAAAGGAGCAAGAGGAGCAAGAAGATTTCATTTTGCAAGTGATTCATCAAGAAAAAGGTAGGGTTTTTACCAGGATAACTCGGAGACATGTCTCCCCCCTAAAACCCAGATGTTTTTGAGATGGGGACGCACCTGGGATAGGGAGACAATGTCCCAATAGTTGGGTGGAGTAGCCATTCCATCACCGTTTTAATGGGAGACGTCTCACCATCTCGGATGGAGACAGGGAGACATCTGGACGTCCCTCGACCATGAAGGAGATGCCCAGAAGTCTCCCATTTTAGCAGTCCAATAAAGGTTAAAAATAAAATAAAATACAACATTTTAATTTTTTTTAATAGGTTATATTGTAATCATGATCATCTTTATGATGTATCTTATTACATATATGACATATTGATATTTCATATTTGAACAATGAATTTTGAATCTTTGTCATTTGATAGTAGAACATGATATTTGTATGTTTATAACTTTAAAGTTTATATTACTATGTTTAAATGATTATGTTACTATGTTGAATGTTCAATGGTTCTAGTTCATGTATTTCAATTTGGTATGTAACTTAGTAGTTCAATTTGGTATGTTAAATTGAAACATCTTTTTGTAATTAACATTTCAAGTTATATATGTATAGTATGTAGTACCTCCCCCCCTCCCCCCTGCTGTCCCGAAATTGAGGCCCTTTTTTTTCCTGCACCCAAAACTCATCCCGGCATCCCCCCATCCCGACATATCCCTACACCCATGTTTCACTGGTTTTATGTTTTATTCATTTCAATTGTAAAACATTATCCTAGCTCTTCTCAGCTAGGTAATTGTTCTTGTCCAAATATTCTTACCAAGTGATAATGTTTAGGGCCTTAGGCACTTCAAGCACTCAACCCAAATGTAAAACTGTTGGATGATATAGATTAGCAGTATTCTATTGTTATATCAATAGATTAGCAGTATTCTATTTGTAGTTGAAACTTGTAGCTTTTAAATAGATAATGAATAAACTATGTAACCATATAAGACAAATATATTTCTATCAAGAAATGAATATTAAATAGATTAAGGATTGATGGCATACCTCTAAATTTCATCATCATCATCCTCGTCATCATCATCATCATCATCATCCTTGTCGTCATCATCATCATCATCATCATCACTCAAAGGCTCACGATCCTACATAATTCAGGCAAATTGATATAACAAAAAATTAATAACAAACATTTGCCAAGAAAATCTAAAGAGCATTACTATGTTTTTCATCTATATTACATATATTTCAAGTTTAAAGTCATGTGCTAGAATCTAGTTGCATCCTCATTGATAGAGGAAATAAAAATTACCTATTGACATCATCCTACTCTCAATATGCAACTTCTAAAAATAAAGAGGAGTGTGCTCTGTTTAAAGACCTTCCAATTAATCAATGGACTTTTACAAAACATGGGGCTTGACATCATCTTTCAAAGGTGATTGATGCAAGAAATAGTACAGGAAGAACGCTCAACATGATAGGTCACATGGAAACCCTATAAGATGGCATAGAAGATGTTGTTGGACAGGATCTAGTGTCCTACTCTATACATAATTCTACATAATATTTACAGTAAGCTTATAACAATTGGAAAAGAAGGAAATTATTGAACATATGGAGACTAAATTTTATTGGGCCTTTTAACAATTAGAGCCAATTCTTATTGTGAGGTGATGAAAATTGGAATACTTCAACAGGTGGGAAAACAAAAGAGCTTTTCAAGAAAAATAATAAACATTGAATGCATTCAAATCATTTGATCATGTATTTTGTTTATGAAGTGACTTTATCCTAACCTCAGATAACTCTTTCATATGTTTCAAGTTAGAGACGGTCAGGCATGATAAGAGAGATTATTCAGTAACACAGTCCTTTATGAATTGAACTTTTGTATTCATAACTCTCTATTCAATTGCAAAATTGCTATAGTTTCTTCCCATAATACAATGTGGAAAGTATAATCTTATTTATTTGCTAACTCATACACTTTCCATTTACAATGTCGAGATTAGACATGATGGGTAGGACTAATCTACAAAAGAATTTTCAAGTTTACTAAATATTCATGATAAAGACATACCATTTTCCCACACAATTTTGCCAATGCTCCCAACAATCTGAACCGTTTTTGGATCTTCTGCCTTTTTGGCCATCTTTGCAAACAGTTTAACACCTCCCTGCATCATAATCAACTCCAGATTTTTTTCTTCCACAATGATAAGATTATCAATATAGATGTAAATACACTACAGAAGTTTTACTTTTCTATAGTTGGGGACATTTTTTGTGTTTCTACAGCAACATTCCAATCGTCCAATGAAACTTACAGTCATCTATGGGATAGGGGGTATCTAGATCAACATACTCAAACAAAAAGAAAGATTTGCGACAATCAAGAGGCACTAGCAATAACTCAATTCCTCATAGGCTGTCAATACATCAAATAGAACAGTATACTTTGACAGTGAGTAACAATTGGAGTTTATAAACCTTCACCTCCGGTGTATACTTTGCGACAAGGGATTCATAAAGAGAATGTCAACACTCAAACAAAAGCCGGCAACCATCCTACGTGGATACAAAAGATAGAGGGAATATATAGAAGCACTGCATATAACTGAGGATTCGAGAAACATCAAAATTCATGGGAGAGACAAGAATAAAAAGTAGGAATCACCAAAAACATTAGATACACGGCAGTCAAAATATATATATTAGTGTTAATAAGAGATGAATAGGGGGGAATAATTGGGAAAGAGAGAAACATAATAGCATGGGAATAAAGAATGAGATTTAAAAATTGGAATGTTAAAAAGAAATGGGAGAAGAGCACATCTAGTCAGCAGTAGACAGAAAGGGGATAGAGAATGGTGGTCCCAAACGGTCATATACAAAGGATAATATTGAACTTAAGGAATAGAGATGAAAGAACAGTAATATATTATAAATAGCGATTCTATAATTTGAGAGGGGAATAAAAAAACAATACTTCCATATATGCGAATTCATATTTGAATCTGGGAAAAGGACAAATAGCCATTGACGAGAGATATAGAGTTGATAATGGTGGTCTTACATTTGAGAGTATTGTTATAGTAGCATTATATGGAAAAAAACTATCATTATCTATACATTATCAATTATATAAGTTTATAAGTGATATCATATATTGTAATTTATGGTATGAAATGATAATTCAAGGTAATTGTCACAAATTCCTGAGTCAATCGGGAAAGGGTACATTACAACCAAGAACCTTAGAGTAGTCACAGGGTATTAGAGTACTATCAGATACAAATCTTCAAAAGACTTCGAAAAGTATAAATTTGACAAAATAGAGAAATATTTAGTATCTTATTGAGCTTCACTTTGTTTCAAGAATAGTTTAATATTCTCTACTAAACAGGGCCAACCACGTGAAGGTGGAAGCTCATTTGGCCCCACCCCCCTCCCCCTAACATCACTCTACATTTCCCGTTAACATCTAACATTCATTCATTCTTTCAACCATTAATAAAATGTAACATTCAATCAATATCACATGATAACATTCAATCAATATCACACGATAACATTCATTAACACATTAGATTCGTTAACATGCAAAATTCATCAATATTCTGCATTAACACATAATTCATGAACATTCATTAGCACATAATTAAATTCATTGAGACATAAAATTCAGTCATTATCAATTAAGGTATGTAGATGACAATCATTTCTTTTTTTTCTTTCTAATTTTTTTTTCTATGTAAGCTCTAAGAGGAGCATCAGTGTTATCATCAATTCCCCCTTCATCAGTTGTTTTGTTCTTTGTTCTTGATGATCTCAAATTCCTATGCTGCTTCAAAGGGGGGTCCTCTGCAATAACAAATAAAAGAGTTAAATTAAAAATATTTTATTATAATTGTTACAAGTATTTAATTATTTTAAAGAACATAACTGTGGCGCTCTTTACCTGATCTGGCCACATCATTTTGTCTGGACTCAACCTCAACATGCTCATGAACACCGACCCCTCAATCCTCTACAGCTACTATACAAAATGTTACATTAATCCAAACACCAATTGCAATTACATATAAAAATTTGAATAGCAAATGTATACCTCCACCACTAGGATGCACATCATGCAAACCTTCATCATGCACAGATTGTGTAGAAGGATTGTCAGGCTGCATTCCAATATCCTACGCATTGTTATCATTGCTTTCTTAAAATAGATATACTCACTTTATATTGGAACTTAATATCAAATAGACTAATTGGTAAAGTATTCAATTTGAAATAAATTTCATTTAGCTTATTTACCTGTGGCTCAGATGCATCATTATTAGAACCTTGCGCACTAATTTCAGCTCATAGCCATTCAGCCACGGCTCTATAGCCTTGTTGGAAGCCAATTCTCTTGTCCTCTTCTGTGAGGCATCTATTGAACTCTGAGCCCTGCATTTTTTCTTGGTATGGTGAATTTTACTTGCATTGTTTCATCAAAAAAAAATTACTTGAAATATAGAAAAAAATTGATACAATTTTTCATTTACTAATACTTACAATTCGTGCTTGAAGTTTGGAAAAACCACCAGAGCTAAGCTTGTGTGTCCCGTGCTTTTCTAGTCTTGCTTTTGTTGCCTTTGATGTGTCAGGAAATCTATGAAAAGTTTGAAATATGTTAGATCGTATAAATATAGAGGTTAATTAGTACATAATTACATTCTCAACAATATCACATACCTTGCTCTACTCTCTACTGGTGTAATTCCTTTTTTCATGTCAGCTTTATACTTTCCATCCAAAATCAGAGCCTGCCACTCAGCCTCAAGAACACAGGGTGGACGCTCGTGCCTGGGGTTAACCTGTAAATTTTTCCTATACTGGTCCCTAATATACTTCAAACATAAACCAGCTTTTTCAAGGAGCTTGTTTCTCTCGAATGCACGAGGTCCAAAAAGCTGGGTCATACTCTCTACAAGATCATCCTTCAACTTTTTATCTTGGTTATTCCACCTTTTAAGTAAAAAAAAACATGTTAGACTCATAAATGAAGTGAAGCTACCTTTAATATAGTTCAAGAAATGGATGAAAAGGAAAACTATTCTAGCAATGATATGAAATCAAAATAGTGGTTTGTGATTTTAGTTAGGATATGATGTTCCACCATGTACGTAGGGTGGGTCCAAATATCTGCAAACACTCATCACCAAGTTTTCACAAAAAAACATCATTCCCTACAAAACAATCATGGCATTATTAGTCGATGAAGAGTGATCAAAAACTAAATTACTATTATATCACTATAGAATAATAATAACTTTAAAGTACCTAGAACTTTGGCTACTTTTAAGGGAATGCCTTCATTGTCACTGACAATCAATATGCAATCCTTCACTATTCCCATACTAGGAACACGGGAACATCCAGGAAATGATGCTGCATCGGGACTTGTTGCATCTCCTATTGCAAAAAATGAAAACAATTATCAAATGCCTCCAAGAAATAATACTTCAAGGGAAATAAATTGGTGCAGAACACTCATGGCACAAACACAATCAAGAGATCTACATCGTAAACACGTAACACTTAAACACATAACAAAAGAGAGAAAAAGAGGGATTTGTGTACCAGTAGATGGTGCAATAGTTGATGCCTGTAGGCTATGTGTTGCTGACATAGTAGTCAGAAAGACATTTGTGGTTGTCCTGGATGGAGGCGGCATTGTCATAGCATCATGGAAAGGAGCTGAAGAATAAAATTGTTAGAGCATGCATAAATATAGAACGCGTGGACTAGCATGGACAAGATTGTTAGAGCATTAAAAAAAAAGATTGTTCAAGCATGTATTGTCAATGATTATGATCATTCCTATATATATTCAGTGGAAAACACAAGTTGGGAATGGAACATGTGATCTACCTGAACCACCTGCAGTACCCTCATCATGGGAATGGGGTACAAAATTACACAAATAACTCTGTAAAGACAACGCATCCATATTTTAATTAATGCCATAAAAGAGCATAACATAAAAACCATTATTGAACTTTTGTAATAATTAAAAATTTCATTAATACTTACTTTAAAGTTTTCTGAAGTGCACAACAACTCATCTACCCTGTCTTTTATTTCCTAAGTTTGAGGATGTATGGATACCAAACGTAAAAGTTCTTTCCCAATTTTCTTTAGCAGCTTTTTAATGGAACCAATCGGGTCATCAGTCTCTACTAAATCAATAAAAAAAGGGTCCTCAAGGGGGGACTCCTAAGGGACTGCAGGTTGCTTTCCCTCTCTCCGACCACTGGCCCTCTATGACAACAATAGTACTAGTATTATCAAAATTACTCCAAAACAATGAAGAAAACAACATTAAAAAAATAACATTTTGCTTCTATCTAGTTTGTACAATTACAATGAGTTTTACCTGCTCATGTGTAGATATGCTAGGAATATCATCACCATCACCTCCGGGTGGTTGCTCCATATTGTGCCCCTATGTCAAAGATCAAGTATAAAAATGTTAGCCAAAAATTTAATAACTAAATGGTATGTTGGAGTCATTGATTAGAAGTTGGTTTAATAGTATGTACCACCCCCATGATAGTAGCCTCATTTGTATCTATGCGGTTCAAATTGTAATCAAACACCAGCTCTTCCCCTGCACGTATTGATTTTATGGCATAGATGAATACATGATTTCCCTTGCGCGCCTCAAATATGCAATTGGGTTGCTTTATAGTTGACCCACGTCGTGTACTATTTATAAAACCTGCAATATTCCCTGTTGCTTTTGGCCTTCCATCAATGTATATAGCCACACTTTTACTTTGATTATTGTCTTGCTGTTGTATATAATTTGTCGAGAGTGCATACCTACGCATACTTTTTTTATATTGAACAATATGCATCCAAATTTTGTAATCGTAACATGGTCCAACATACTCCATCAATTCAGAAACTTTGTTGTAAGACACCTTTATGCCATCCATAGAAAATAGGCCCAAACCATGTAATGATGATGGTGCTATGTGATATATCCTCTCGTTAACACAAAAATCAGTGTTTATTGGAGGAAGTTCCTTGGGTACCCAATGTTTCTATAGATGTTGGTACCTCAAGGGCACCTCAATGTCGCCTTTCGTCTCATCATCATAAGAACATGACCCCCCTTGAGCAAGGAAAAATTTCATGCGTTTATTGAATTTCCTTCTAGTCCTTTGACCTCTAGTTAATCTCCCTGTTCTAGATAAACTGCATGTCTCACTTTCCTCTTCTATTCCTATATTTCCCTCACTCGAGGAAGACACTTCTGACAAATACCTATTTGATGGTACCTGCAAATGGGAGAGATCTTAGAAGACATCAATCTTACTATTGATAAGTGTATTAAATAGACTATCTATAAGGTGTATTGACTTATACCTGTCGATCCATGAGATTGTGCGGGATGCTCCTAAAAGGGGTTCAGTTTCCTACAAATGTAATTCAATTATCGTGAGCATAATCACATCATAATCATAATCACATCCATCATAAGCATCACATAAAAATTAAAAACATTAAAAGGTACGCATTATAACACTTAAATCAAGCTCACATTGAGAAAAGGAGGTTTCCCACCAGTGGTGACATGATGTTTTATATGATGTTGAATCCATATTGTATTTGAAGGACAAACCATTGAAGGGTACCATTGACTGTCATCTCTAGGACAGTAAGAATGAATTAATTTTGTGTTTCTTATTAATCCATCAACTCACCTTGGAGTATGTGTTTGGAAATCAAGTAATTGTAGAGTATTTGGTGTCTTGAAGGTGTTCCTAGCCTAAGTACCCATTTCATATAGGATTTTGAAGATGATAGTGTTCTAGTTAAAATATACAGTAGATTAAAAAATATACAATTTTCATACCTAAGTGCGCGGCTATAACTCATGCAATGGTCTTCTTGCTTAGCTCTAGAAGCTCTCCAACAATCAAAACATATAAGCTACAAGGCCTAACAACAATTTCAAAACATATAAGCTACAAGGCAAGACATATTACATGACATGGCAAAAGGAACAAAATTTACAAGCTTTAGCAAGACATATTAAATGACATCATAGTGCTAGAGAGATCACAATTATATGAGTCAAATATAGTCATAAAGATTTCATATAGGATTTTGAAGATGATAGTGTTCTAGTTAAAATATACATTAGATTAAAAAATATACAATTTTCATACCTGAGCGTGCAGCTATAACTCGTGCAATGGTCTTCTTGCTTAGCTCTAGAAGCTCTCCAGCAATCAAAACATATAAGCTACAAGGCCTAACAACAATTTCAAAACATATAAGCTACAAGGCAAGACATATTACATGACATGGCAAAAGGAACAAAATTTACAAGCTTTAGCAAGACATATTAAATGACATCATAGTGCTAGAGAGATCACAATTATGAGTCAAACATAGTCATATAGATTTCATATAGGATTTTGAAGATGATAGTGTTCTAGTTAAAATATACATTAGATTAAAAAATATACAATTTTCATACCTAAGCGCGTGGCTATAACTCGTGCAATGGTCTTCTTGCTTAGCTCTAGAAGCTCTCCAGCAATCAAAACATATAAGCTACAAGGCCTAACAGCAATTTCAAAACATATAAGCTACAAGGCAAGACATATTACATGACATGGCAAAAGGAACAAAATATACAAGCTTTAGCAAGACATATTAAATGACATCATAGTGCTAGAGAGATCACAATTATATTGTCATGCCCAAAAAAGACAACCTAAAAACACAAGAAATTTTTTTTTTGAAATGAATTAAATATTATTTTACGGAGTGTCGGTCTAAGGTTAATAGTAATAAGGAAAGCTAACCTAGTCCTCATAAGGATTATCGATACTTGTGTTAGAACTTTACATGGTGACACTGCTACACAACAAAATTTGATACCTTCCTAGTTAGTTTAGGTCATTAACATCACTGACTAATAATCTCTTCAAGGATTTCCAAAATTGGGAGCTAACAACAAGAACTACAATGGTCACCTAAATGGTTAGTGTTTCAAAAGAAATGACCCCAACTCTAATAATCCGCTAGAGATACAATCGATGAACTAATGGTTCAATTAACGATTCAATATGGTAACCATGAATCATTTTCTATCGACTAATTGGTTGAATCAATAAAAGAAGTTAGCTGTCCTAAGGATCATCACTCCAATATGATAAATTTCCAATGCTATAAGGATGGTCTTGATTACACTGGTATCCTACTGATCAAGCAACCATTGAATTGATATATCTATTCACATTTAAAGATAAATCTATGACCTTAACAACTATAACTCAACATCCGTTTTCAATTTTATTAATGAATCCCATTCCCATCACTATTACCTTAAGGGAAAATTTATTAGAATGTTATGTTACCCAAGCATATATGCATAAGGTTAAAAATTAAAGCATCCCAATAATAAAAAGATATCCTAACTTAATTCCAAAAGAAAAAAATCATTCCTAACAACATAAAAATAATGGACTTGGATCCAAGATCCCAAGTCCTTCACCTATTTAGAAATAATTATCTAAACCTTTTAACTAATTTGTATCTTACTTATTTGCAACACCATTATAATTAAGAATTAATATAATTATGTGATAAGCCTAAGCAAAACAAAATGTATTACTAAATTACAATTATTAGATATCCCTACTACACTAGCTCCTACTATCCTAACCTACTACCCAACAACCCACCTATTTCCCATGGCCACTTGTCAAATGGGGGTTGAAAAGGCCTCTATCTACATTCCTTAAATGCAAGCCTTACAAGACCTGCGTGATTGCCTAGGGAGGGAACACTTTTCCCCATGATAATTTTGAAAAAGCTCTCCTAGGAATTCACATCCAAGTGGGTTACATTGTCCTAGGAATGTGGGGCCCACCAACCTCATTGATCACCCATTTTATTTGCAAGAAGAATTCAAATGAGGGCAGGAAAGTCTTTGACCTTGGTTGGGTGTTAATGCTGACATTGTCAACCATGTACAAGTGATGGAAAGGCCAGTACCTTGCTGCAAAAAGGGAATTAAGGCCATGTTTAATTAGTTACAAAGTTGGTGTTTGATATGCACGTAGACAAGGGTAATGGAAGGGTCAACTTGCCTTCATTAAATGTTATGATTTGCTGCAAAATCCCTCCCCATATCCATACCTACGCCAGCCTTGGGAGAGTGGGATTTTGGGTCCCACCAAATGGCAAGTGGGAGTAGACTAAAGGGCCCAAAAGCACTATTTAATTTTCATTATATTGCTAAGGGAGTAGACTAAAGGGCCCAAAAGCACTATTTAATTTTCATTATATTGCTAAGTCCTTATGTTTAAAGTAGCATAGAATATGTTTAGTTTTGGTTAATTTTAATTAGTGTCTAAATGAAGTAAGAGGAATATTCTCTGTGGTAGTATGGGAATATTGTAATTCCCATACAAATTCCAGAGAGCAAATTGCTCGAAAAGGAAATCTGGGAAGTGTCATTGAAAAGAAGCATGGTTTCTCCTTCATTTCTATTTTTATTTTTACTTGCTTGCTTATAAATTTGAAACAATAGATTCATCAATTTATTAGTGAATCATACTAATGAGTTTGATGGATTGATTATTAGTTGAAGAGATTTCTACAAGCAGTCAATTATGTTCTTTTGTTCCTTGTTTCCTACTACACATTTTTTAGGGGTGAGCATAGAATTTTATTCATTTGAGTTTGATTACATAACTATGACAAATTTTCCAAACTATAATAGAGAGCTTACTATATCCATGCATAAGCTAACCTTTGGAAGACATTTAAACCTATCATATTTCATTCTTTATCATCTTGAATATCATTTCATGAAAATAACTCCACTATCTTAAGAAGCAAATTCTAATAGGCATGATAGAAATGAATGGCATTTTCATTATAGTCATCTTATCAAATTCATTACAAAATTTCTATGATGAAAGAACTTTCACATTCCATTTATATAATACAATTTGAAGGATATGTTCAATGAAAGATCAACATAAACATAACAATTTCACTTCACAAAAGACCCAAGAATGGGTAACAACTTTACAATTTACAACAAGAGGAGAAATCTTCCTCAAGATCAACAATGCAACAACACATGAGGTTTTGATACAAGCACATCAAGAAGGGGATTTCTTCAAGCTTTTTCCACATGAATCTTTGGCTTCCAAACCTGAAATACAAAGAAATGGAGAACCATGGGTGCTCACCACCCAACCTAGGTCTCTTATGAGACCACCCCCAAGCTTGGAGAACCAAGGATAAACGGGGTGCAACAAAACAACAAGATGCTCACAATTTTACACACATGCAATAACAACAAGTTACTCCCTCCAAGTCTACACAAATGAACTTTGCAAGCTCATTGAAGAAGGGTGAAGGTGGGCTTTTCCAAGGGGAGAATGCCATTGCTTCCACAAATTCCTCAACAAGAATATCTCATTGCCTCTTCAAGGCTACAAATCCATCTTACATACACAACAATTCTTGTCAACATCTTTATGATACAAAGATTGCAATGGCTTCATGATGCTTGTCAACATCTTTATGATACAAAGATTGCAATGGCTTCATGGTGCCCATACACCATGAATTTTTCCCTCTTCTCCAAGAGAAGAGACTCTCACCTCATGGAGAGCCCAACTAACCCCTTCACCCAAAGCCACTTCTTCCTCTTCCCAAAGAGGTGAGTAATGCCATACTCCCATAACATGAACACCCTCATTCAAACAAAACCAAAAAGGAAAAGCATGAATCCAACATCAAATTCCCTTCCCATACAACACAATAGCACAACATGGATATACTTCAATCACATGAAAGAGCAAGAACACAAACTAGTCTTTTGAGAAAAAATAAGAAAACCTCCATGGAAATGAAAGACCTACCTTCACAAGTGTGATGACAATTGATAGTTGAGAAGAGCTAATCCACTTGTCCTCCTTTTTCCAAAACCCTAAAGTCTCTAAAATTAGAGAGTGGGTGAACACCCTCCAATTCTATCAAGGGCCTCTAAAAAGGGCTCCAAAAATTCTACCCACCCACCAAACATAAATGCAGACTTGACTCTATGGTCTACTTAGTCTTCCTTGTCCCCCCATGATTAATGCTTGATTGGAAGGCAAGGTGAAGTTGGGTAAGGGTCAAGATCCATCCAATCTCGTAGGTAAGGGTAAATGGGTCCAAAAAAGGGTTGCCAAAGTCTCTAGGGGGTTTAGGATATGCTCAAAACCTTCCTAACCCATACCCCTAACATTAAGATACATAAATTATGCCAAAAATGACCCCTAGAACTTCTTATTGGCCTCTAGAAGTGGCTGGAATAAAATAAATTTAAATGAGCACATTACAAGTGTCAAGTGACACTAACAATTGCACATTACATACAAATGCCAAGAAAGACAACACGAAGCTAACTACTAATGCACATGAAAATTCACTTTTACGACAAGTTCACATTACAACAAGGCTTTGTAATCCCACATTGGACTAAGCCTTGGTTTAATCAGTTCACATGTGTTTAACCTTGGTTCTCCAATAATTCCCATAGTTCTCATACCTGCACACTTCACATTGAGCATCAATAGTTCAAGATGATAACATTGCATGAAATATACATATTCAATTTCCTATTTAGTATCATAACCCAATATGTATAGCTCAATTCAAATCACAATTTCCCATTCAATAATATTCGAACATCATACATACATAATCATCATGTGCAGTAATCAAATCTAACATGAATAATTTACTCTAACAACCATGCAATTCAAAATCATGATGTACTCTAGATTCACATCCACACATACATAATATAATAATCACCATCAAAATATCGTATCTCAAGTCTCAATCCAAAATAGATCAACAAGTGTATCACTGTATCAAAATGCAGCAAAGGAAAGATGCTATGACGGGTCGGGGTGAGGCCTCACATAAATTAGTCAAACATAGTCATATAGATTTCATATAGGATTTTGAAGATGATAGTGTTCTAGTTAAAATATACATTAGATTAAAAAATATACAATTTTCATAGCAAATTTCAAGTCTCAAGGACTATAATTCAAGCTCCCATATTGAAAGTATTTTTACTTGCATTTGATATCTTCAAACTTGCAATTGTCCAACTTGTATTTAAGTTCCTAAGAACTAAATTGTGCACTCTTTAGTAATTTCAGGTTTAAAGGATCTCATTGCAAGTTTCTATTACAACATAAAAATTGCAAGCATGTTCCCAAACCTGCAATATGCCTTCCAAAACCCAAAATGCATCCTTGTGGTGCATATTTTACACTTACAATGCCAAATATGCTTCCCTCCACTTGCAATTGACCTTTGAAAATGCAAATATAGATGAAAATACACTTGAAAACACTTGAAATTATGTCTCTGAGACCCGATTACAAGTGTACATTCACATATTTACCATGTATGTGTGAAGTGTGATAAAAAAAATTTCCATTTCCAAGTTAAATGTTTATGTGTTTAAAACTTGTAATATTCTTTCCAAGGATCAAATTTCACCTATGACCTCATTTTAAAGTCATTTTTATTCCACATTTCCTTTTCTCATGATAAACCCAAGTATTGCTTTTATTTTGCAACCCTCTCATCTTGAAGAGAGTTCCATGGCTTCCCCTATAGCACAAGATGATGCTCTAATGCTATGGAGTTTTCTTTACAGCCTTTTATGTTCCTTTTTATGTCAGAAGAACCATCATTTGCTTCAGAAAAATTATAAAGTATTAGTATGATAGATAACAAAATGTAATTCCACCTCCTCAACTGACCTCTCCTCTTTATGAGATCAAAGATATTGAGTTCGGACATGCTGATATGTCAGATTTCCTTGAGATGACTGTGAAGAATGTAGTGGAATTATTTCATTTGCTATGATTCAGTTACACTTCTTTTTCTATGACTTGCACTAAAATTTATTAATGCTCATCCTATCTATTCCAGGATGCATGTTATTTTTTCCAAGTAGTTGTGAAAGATTTAGCAAGTTGTAAAATTTTTATTTATTTTTTATGTTTCAGATCATATTTAACGATCTATCATCAAGAAAATAAGAGTGATCCAAAAACATATATAGTTGATTTTCAGTAGCAGTCTTTTAAGAGTGAAACACTCATACCAACTACTGAGCTTCTTGTGGGATTCTTTATTTTTCTTTGATGAAAAATTCAATGCCATCTCCTTCAACAACTAGTAATTTCATTCCTTTCAAGATCAAGATGAAGAACAAGCTGACTGTTCAAGTTCTACCAGCTCACTGTTCACTGGTAAAAACACAGGCCTATCCATAGCAGAACTAAAATGCCATGAAAGAAAATGATTTACCTGCATCTTCTTTCTCTTGTGTTTAGTACGGCCATTAAGCAGCCTTACAACATATTCCAGAGCAACCATTTCAATCAGAGCAAGTAAATGACAAAAAAGATCTTTTTTCTCCCAAACACAATACAGCCCTCAGGGGTTGACAGAATTTGTAGGAGAGCAAGGTACAGCTCTATACTCACAAGAAAGTCACATAAACAAGCATTAAATTTCAAAATTCTGAACTGGGTATGTAAAAAAGCTAATCAACTACACGACAGAAGACGTGAAACACATAAGTGGTGGTGAACCACAAGAAGTTACACCTATGGGAAGAAAAAGTAGGTATACCAAATATGTACTTGCACTAAAACCTACAACTAAGGATAGGCAAGCTTTAATTGTAGCTGATACAGAGACTGTTCTAATCAATGATGTACATGTGCCTTACGTTGTAGACTTCTTAGTGGTTAAGCCAGGTGAAGATGTTGGTGCCAAGCTAGATTATGCCTTTGAAACATATTTCAGTGAAGATCACATATTTATACCCGAATTTGAAAAGAGGAGTAATCGAATGTTGTTCGACTTTATAGAGCGTTTAGCAGTGGTTGCTGCTCAACATAAGATTTGATCTATTTACTTCCATAACTTCTCACGATTCAATGGTATTATCTCAATGAAATATTATGCTACTCAAGGTGATAAGTATACCATCAAAACTATGATGAGAAACCTTAAGCTTTACGAATTAGCAGTGTATCGTGGAAAGGATAATAAAATGAAAAAGTTATACAGTCTAAAGGATTCATACACTCTGCTCCCTAGTAGTCTAGATACATTGGCTAAGACTTTATGTAAGCAATTAGGTCCTAAAGGATCCATCCCATATCCTATAATGATGTAATGTTTGAACACATTTATAATGTCCTCAAAGGACTGAATTTCATACTTGTAATGTCCTCAAGGGACTATTAGTTGTTTATGATGGATTAAATGTTGTCCAAGCTTCTTTAATGTTTTAAGAAGTCTAGAATGGGTCAAGGGATAGGTTTAAGGCAATAGGAACCTTATAGAAAAGAGTTTAATGTTTAATAAAACCATTGTATGGTTTTTCAAATTCAAACATTTGAATACAATTGGCTAGTTTAGGTTGTGGAGGGAAGTTAGAGTTTAGTTGTAGTTTGTTTTGTTTAATGAATTATCCTCAACTCAATGACAAGTTGGTTGAGATAGTTTCATAACTTATTTAATCTTGTGGAATCTCTGTTATGCAACAGTGAATGAGACTGGTGTGGGGGTTTTGTAACAGTGGTGAATAAAAACTCATCAATATATTGTTCTTTCATTTTGAAAGATTGTATCAATTGAGATTCATATGAATTAATAGAGTCCCTTTATCTGTTTCAATTGCTATTTGATGAATCACATTGTGTTAAAGTTGTTGTTGCGCTGGTGTGTAAACTAGTGAAGAATAAAACAACTCTGTTATCTGCTACCTGACTCATTGCTATGTTTTGAATTTGATTGTTTTGGATTTCCTAATGCATTGGCAGGGGTTTAGTAACCATCTACATTTATAATTGATGTTTTCCAAATTGTGTTAAAGCCACTATCATGCCAGTTGTAGACCAGTGATCTTTTGTTTTAATTATTTTGTTACTGCAGTAGGTTTTTTAAGGAAATGAGAACCATTCCATGAGTATGGAGGCCTGATATTCATGGAATGTTAACCTTTTAACATGTATGATATGTTGTTGACACTACATATGCAGAACCGCGTGGGATAAGAGTGATTACAGCCCAAATAGAGAGGAAAAACTAGTGGAAACGGTGGCTAAGGTGTCGTAGTGAGCCATCTACCTAACAAAGGAGATATTTGGTGTTTGGGAATGTCATGTGATGTTCATAGGATGGTGAATCCATCTCTAATTTGTTGCAAGAGTGTGGAGAACTGTGGGAACAAGGAAGCCCTAGATATCAAGGGGTTTGAAGTCACAATTTAGGGGTTTTGATGTTACAGAGCACCGGGGTCTAATTCCTTTGGGAATTGAGAAATTAGAGGCATAAGTAAATATTTTCCAAGAGTTGAGGTCGATACGACATCTTTGATTGATACTTCCTTTGGAAAACTAGTCAATTTGTGTGCCTTGAAACAGGGCAACTGTCATGTTTTGGGTTACTGGTCCAAAGTAATAGTATACAAGCTTTTGGTATGTTGTAGAGTTTTGAAAAGGGTATTTGAAAACATTATCATATTGTCTATTGTTTTGAGAAAACATAAAGTTATTTCCCTTCCAAGTCTGCTGCAGGAATTTTACTAGGCTTTTGAAACAGTTTGAGTGCATTTTGAGAATTAGGAGTAGTGGGGTTGATTTTGAACTTTGGAGTTCCTTGCATCTAAGTTATTACTAGCATACAACACCAAAAGTATCATCTAGGAGTATTGAGAAAAGCCTTGTCAAGTCAGGTTCCTAAAGAAATTGAGGTGATTGATAAGCCCAAGTGCCTAGACCTCCGAAATTATCAAACTTTCATTGTGTTTTGAAGACCACCACCCTTCCCTCCACATCAAGTGTTGGTTTAATTGAAACTAACCAAGTAACCAATGTAACTTACTTCACAAATTTCAATAATTGTTCTTTCAACTATGTTTCATTTCAGACTTATAAACAAATCTTCACCTTTTTTCAAATAAACTTATTCAACTTACCAAAATAGTACCAATTATGCTGCTTGTTATGCTAACTGTACCCTTTTGAATTTACTACAACCTTTCCCTCCAATTTTCAATACACAAAGAAAATAAAACAGAGTATTGTTTCTTTGCACTGTGGAAATTCCTCTGTTCTAATTCTCACAACCTACTCCAGCATCTGCAAACATTACTGAGACACAGGCTAATTGATCAGGTTAGCAAGGATCAATCGGTAGGCTCTAAAGATGGGTTCTTAGGTGGAGAACCGAACTTGGTTGGAAGATTCCGAAAGCACTTCTTTCAAACTGTTGAGGGCATGGTTATAACTTCTACTAGGGCACGGCTATAGGTATTCCTTTGTTTCCTTGACTGAATACGCTGTGCATATTCAACCATGGATTTTTGTCCTTGAAGCACACTTAACATCTTTTACAATTTTGAGTATTTAATAGAAGAACATACATTACCCTAATTTGTTTTTCAATCAATGGCATAGAATGTCCGTGGTGAATTCACAAATTAGGGCCTACAGTTTCATCACGAAATTGACACAATGATGCAAGTTCAATCCGTGTGAGTATCTGTAGTTTATTTTTAGATTGAATGCGATACAACTCAACTAAAATTCACATAAACTGAAACCCCTTTACATTGCACAAATTAATTCCACATTCAGCTGTATCGAGTTGACTTGGTTTGGAATGATGAATTTTTGGTATCATTAATACATCTAACTATGACTTATAACTATAGAGACCAAAAAGAAATCACTATATCATCGCCAAACAACTACAGACTTATCCATGAATTAAAAGAATACTAATGATAGTTTCTTGTAGAATCTTAACACAGAGGACTCAAGTATCTACCTGTGTAAACTTCATTCATTAGAAGTGAGATTAGGGAACCTTGTCCTCGAAGTGCCCTCTGTTCAGTGTGTAAAAAATAGAGTGATTGTTTTGAGGAGACTTTGGAACATTTGAGTCTTTATGTCAAGACCGGAGACCCAAACCAAAGAAATGAGGGTGATCGACAACAGCTGCAAATGACAACGGCGCTATTGAAAATACAAATGACAATGTTTTCTTCTTTTTTTTGCCTTATATCCCGACAACGTCGTAATTGCGATGTTGTCAAGTTATAATTGAAAAAAAAAGGCAAAAACACATAACATCTGCCCGCCGTCGCAAATTGTCGTCACAATTTCACCCCAAATGTATTAGTGCACCATCTTGTTCTTCCAATCAAGATATTTCTCTCCATCAAACTTAGGACTTTCTTTTCTAAAGTATGCCATCTGATCAACCTCAAGCTGTTAAACTTTCTCTCTGAGGCACTTGGCTCTAATACCAATTATTAGGAATAGTCCCAAGAGATATCTGAGAGGGGGGGTGAATCAGTTATCTACAAGATTCAATCCTTTATCCAATTAAGTATACATAAACATAAATCATAAACACAATGAAAGAACACTTGAACACAACACCAATATTTTGGTTACAGGGAAACCCAAATAGGTAAAAACCCCAGTGGGAATTGACACCCACTAATATTCTACACTAGTGTATTATGATCCTTGTTAGAAGATCCTTAACACTGTTAGGAGTTGATTTAAAATCTATTTAGTACAGTAGACCTGGTCAAGGATCAGACCCTATTAGGAGTCTTTTGCAATAGTCCCTATTAGGGGAGAGGATGCACTCGTCCGAGAGCTCACTGCTCAAAGGGGCAAAGGCTACAACCTTCTAAATAACATATACACACTATATCTGGATCTTGGTGAACTATGCTTAGACCTAATTTCTGGATCAATTCCAATGTATAGCACAAACACTTTACTTGGTCACATAGACCTTCTTCTGATGGCTCAACACTTCACACACTCTACTCTACTCTTCTTAATTAACTATAAACCACACTCTAGCAATCACAAATGACTGCCTATAAATATATTTCCTCTAAATGATATAATCAAGTTGGCCCATTATAACCACCTTGAAATCATATTAGAGAAACCATAACAAAATCTAATAACCATTCAGTAGGCTCTACTAAGCACGCAACATATTCTGGGACCTGTCCAATAAGATAATTGTAGATGCATGCTACACATTGTCGGCTCTACCAAAACAATTGGATCTTTCTCTTCAAGCTGAATTACTTCATCCACTCTTAACCAAACATCACTAACTCTTCTCTTAGCTTAAATCCAAGGGTACAATACCAAATTATAGGCACAACTCTAGAACCAATAAAAATTTTGTCGGCTCTTCTGAATAAAACACAGGAAACTATTACTGGCGAATAGTGACTAGCATAACTTCACTTCTACTGATCATTAGACTCTGCATCCATGAATGTAACATCACTAACATGTCTTCAACATATATCCAAGTGTGCAAGTCTCCATGATAACTATACGGACAACCATACACAGAACATTGCCTATTACTATGTCAAGAACACTGCTGAAACAAGCTGCTATATAATTGTATGTACTAGCAGTTAACCTCTACGCCCATGATATCATGTTGATATCATGTCCATACTTCATATATTGAAATCTTACTACATAAGACTTCCACGCATGCTACTTTCCATATATTGTCATCAATGACAAACATACAGTTAGTACTGGCTTACTAGCAAATCTCCAACAATCTTGGCACTTATGCTTCGATACTGGTATAATCTTGTAACATCAACTTGAAAACCATGTCTAGGTCATCTCGACACTTATGTCTCTATGCTTACATGTGTTTCCTACATTCTATCTAATATAGATCATATTCATATCTGTAGTTGTGTTTGCACTAATGGCAGTTGTATGATCATGTGATATCTCTTAATAAGGCTCGATGATAAAAACAAGGACCTATATAACTAACCCTTGTAAATTGCACCCTTGCATTTTCATGGTAGCTTGCATTTCTCAGGTGCATCTTAGTTTGCATTCAAGTTTGGAGAGAGTCTCCTTCATCATTATTGGAAAAATTAGTGACATGTGCTTGAGCATGTATCTCCTTTCTTCTATCTCAACCATGTCTTTTCATCTCCTTGATCTTTCATCCTCTCAACCTTTCCTATCATCACAAGAGGTTATATATATATATACATATACATATATATATGTACATATATATATGTACATATATATATGTACATATATATATGTACATATATATATGTACATATATTATATATACATATATATATCTATATATACATATATATATATATTATATATACATATATATATATATATATATA
>BSBK01010702.1:0-40000 GCA_027943335.1 Chamaecyparis obtusa
TATATGTATATGTTTATATATATATATATATATGTATATATATATATATGTATATATATGTATATATATATATATATATATATATGTATATATATATGTATATATATATATATATGTATATATATATATATATATGTATATATATATATATGTATATATATATCTATATATATATGTATATGTATATATATATATATATGTATATATATATATATATGTATATATATATATACATATATATATGTATATATATATGTGTGTGTCTGTGTATACACACACACACACACACACACACACACACACACACATATATATAATGCTTACAAACATACAATTGCATAGGTGAGCAACCACAAACACACAAACAGATATAATTTTGTTTATTTTAAACTTTTTTAGTTCTTTCTCTTTCTATTCTTATAGATGTACATACACATATATACACACACTTATACACATTATATAGATGTACACACACTTACATGCGTATGTGTGCATGTACACACACACATGCTTTGTCTTGTTTATTTTTTTCTCTTTTTTCTACCTTTAAGTTGCATTTATTATCTAAGCCTTTATTCTTTTTAAATTATTTTTTAGTCTTATCAATTGTCACATGTCACCATCTCTTTCTCTTTCTCTTTCTCTTTCATCCTACCACTACCTCACTGATTGTAGCTAGTTTAGGTATGTTATTTTACTCATTTTTCTCCTTGGTCTATATAATCCTAATGATAGATCACAAAGTGTTATCTGAAATGTTGATACAAAAATTACAGATAATTAAATTCATAAATAACATACTAATTATAATAATTTTAATTATATATATGATTTTTTGTTAGATATAAAGTAGACAAAAGCATACACTCAAATGTTTACAGTGTGCCTACTATCAAAACTATGTCATGCTATTGAATGTACTAATTTAGATCTAATACAAATAAAATCATTGAATGTCATTCTATTATCCAGTAGTATCCTATAGCAACAAACTAAAATAGATCTAAAACAAATCAGTTTTGTGTCTATCACTTCCTCTCTTCTGAATCCAAGAAATCTATTATGCTTGGCCTTCCATCCACCTAAGTACACTACCTTCTTCGATGCTTGGTTTATAAGGATCATGGCAGCCACTGTACGGGTCATGGTAGCTACTGTACAGTCAAGAGTTGAGTCTCACCATTAGGCTAAGTCTCCCTATAGTGGACCTCGTACGTTGGAACCCTTTACTATAGATTCACTGTATAGTTACTCCATTGTACTTCATCATACTCCAACAATCTCCCACTTGATGAAGTACTTTCTATATCATAGATTTATTGGACAAGACTTAATAGGAGTCATAGGTTTTAATCCCCATCAAGCTTGTTCACTAGTTAAACTTAACTAGTATCTTCAGAACACTCAGAGGCTACTAAGAAACACAATCATCATAATTCCCATTAGACTAATACACCCTTTCCTCCTTAGCATACACACCATCGTGAACCAAAGTTCACCATGTGCTCCATTAATATATTTGCAATAGAAATATTAATAGTCTCATCTCATGCATAAATATTCTCACCTCCCACCATGCCACTGCCAATGGACACACATAGAAGCCATTCACAAAGAAAGCCACATAGTTGTTGCACATGAATCATAAATTTTGTCTTCAATTGATATCCCAAAACACAGACACTTTATCCATAGGAGATCAGATGTATCAATTTAACTATCAACAACATAGAATAAATAGCATCAACAACAAGTGCTTGCACATCTAACTATCCATATCTCTAAGGTATATCAACATGAATTCCAAATCATCAACATATACACCTTGTTACACACAATCTAAAGCCTCAAGTGTAGTACATGTCACATACACACCAAGAAGCTCCCACTGTATAAGTAATGTAAAAGTTGAAAATAATCAATTAACAACATCACACAAAAGCGTATAAAAACTGTAGTACCAAGAACATTCACAATAATAAGTAGTGGTAAACCAAGAACCTACAATGACAAATTTCATAGAAAGTCTCCACATCCCCCTGTATCATGTCCTTCTACATACACCTCTAAATGTTAACCATGTCAAGTACATAAAAATGAATTTTTCTCATTTGGAACTATGACTCATTCCAATACATACATCTCTATGCATAAGAGAACATTTGCATTGTCTATGTTTCCATGTATCCATGAGCACCTGTAACTAATCAATCCATGTCAAACTCAAAATGCAAAACCACAATATCATGAAGTACCCAGTAAATGATCAATATACTCAAAACATGGAGAGCTAAACCAAGATCAATGTCAAAGTTCCAACTGAAGAATCAAGAACATAAACATGACAACCCTGACCTAAAATATCTCAACCAAATAAATAACATGCTCCATATGAACATAACCATATCATGCCAAAACTCTAAATGCACCTCAAGAGTGTATCATGACATAATATTGAAAATATCCTAATAACAAGGATAACATGTCAAAAGAAAACATAAACATGCTTACCAAGGACCCCTATGAATCCTTAAGATGTTAGCATCTCCAATCACATGAAGATAAAAATCATGAAACAATAATTCAACAAATGTGAAAAAATCCTTATCGGGATCTAAGACACCTTCCAACATTTGCAATACTAATGAAGATCATTCGCTAACAAAAGAACCTACATCACTGCCAAATATGAAAAATTACTGTGAAGCCACCATACATGAGCTCATTGTACTGGGTCCACCATAGGGGAAGTAAGGTTGTATAGTGCAGTAGTTGTACATTGTAGCCGCTATGAGGAGGCCCATTATGGTGAAGTCATATGATGAGCATGATGTAGCTGTACATAGAGACTAGTGCTGGTATGAGTACAATGATTCTGGTATGATGGCAGTTTCTAGTACGGGTGCCAATCTGAGTACATGTACAGTGGTAGCTCTAGTATAGTGTCAGCATGGTAGCAGTTTTGGTATTTGCCAGTTCTGGTATGATGGTCTAGTATGGTACCATTTCCAATATGTTGGGTGTCTATTCTGATACAGTGTGAGGAAGACTTGGATGACCATTATGTAAAGTGATGGTTGACATAACCAAATTCCATAACAAATTGTAGAATGTATAAATATCTATGAGATTTATTAGGAATGGCAGACACTGTAATTAAAATTGGTAATCATCCCTAGTTTATTCTCCCCTAAGAATTTGATACTGTGGAAAGTATTTTGATACCAATTGTAAGGAAAGAAACGGTGTAGAAACACCTTCCTAATGCCAAATTACAAAAGAAATAATAAATAGTTTAAATCCAGTTCACAATATTGAGATAAGAAAAAGAAACAATAACATAGAAAATGTCATGCACACAAGATAAACACAAGAAACCAAATTTATGTGGGAAACCCTTTTGGGAAAAAAAAACCTACCACCCAAGAACCCAAGAGACTTCTTTTTATTACAGTAAACAATGTTACATACAATTCACAATGGAATCTTGCAAAAGCTCACATGCCCAAATTGTGTTACAATCAACCTGACACTTCACTATTTTAGCCTATCATTCATAACGAATCTTGCAAACATTTATATATTTTGTAATTCTGGTTATGTCAACCATCACTTTACATAGCAGTCAACCAACTCTGCCTCATGCCATATTAGAACTGATACCCAACATATCAAAAATGGCATCATACTAGACCACCATACCAAAACTGGTACATACCAAAACTACCACCATGTTGACACCATATTGGAACTCCCATTATACATGTACCCAGAATGGCATGCATACTGGAAACTACCATCATACCAGTATCACCATACTCATACCAGCACTAGTCTTTGTGTATGGCTACACCATACTCATCGTACCACTTCACCATACTGGCCTCCTTGTACTAGCTGCACCGTACAACTATTGCATCGTACGACCTTACTTCCCTACGATGGACCCTTTACGATGAACTCATGTACGGTGGCTTCACCATAATTTTTCATATTTTCCATCATCATCTAGTGGGATTAGTACTTACCCGTATGGTGGACTTACCTGTACGATGCCTTACATACGAATTCACCCCAACAAAAAGGATGTGCAATTCAATTGCACGAAACCTTTTACTTCATCCAATCAGAAACAAAAGTCAAATATGTTTCAAGATGGAAAATTTAGCTCCAAGAATGCAGAATACAGAGAAAGGGCATTAAAAAAAAACACAATATACAAAAGCTCAAGGACCTGGTGGCAAGACAAAGCATGATGAGACGTGGATTTGTCTTCATTATAAAATCCATTTTTCCTGCTAGATTGGAGGCTCCATATGGGGATGATGTGGATGAAGATGTGGAATGAATTTTCAAATATAAGTATGATGAAAATTTGTTTTTCCTTAGCAGTGAGGATTCAATAAAGGATGTGTTAGTGATTGCAGAATTAGAGGATGGTGAGGAAATTGGGCCAGATAGTGATGAAGAGGAAGAAGAGGATGAAGAAGAGGAGGTAGAAGAGGAAGATGAGGAGGATGAAGAGGAGGTCGAGCCAGAGAATGATGTAGAGGTAGATGTTGAGGAAGAAGAGGCATATGAGGAAGAGGAATAGTCAAATCAAGAAGAAACACATGGCTCTTCTTCCTCATCTAACATGAGTTAACATATATGCCCTTTATTGTCTCTTTTTTGAATTTTCTGCATCTCATGGTCTCAACTGAGGCTTTTCCTAGATAGTCTAAGCATAGATAGTCTTATATGTGTAGTTGGGAGAATTTGGTCTCCATTTTGGATGTATTTAGACCTCTTGGCAGATATTACCTTGCATTTATTTGACCTTTTCTTTTTTGTATCTTATTATATTTTACTAATATCAACTACCACCCTTGGCCCCTTCTTTATCAAAAAAAAGATGGACTTTTAAAGGGGGAATGATAATGAATTTATAAATTTGATAGAAGGGATGGAACCTAAATTTGGAGAAAACTCAAATTATGAATAAAGAAAGATACCCTATTCATCCAAAATTGAGATATTTGAACCTTTATTATCTCAAAAGCCCCAAAGAAATCCAATTTATCGGCAAATGATATCTAATTCATAGTAGGATGGCATTCAAATAGAATTATATAAAATAGACAAAATACAAACTTCAAAATAAGACTTAAATAGTAATGACCAAATTTTAAAAAGAAACAAAAAGATAAACTTATCAATTACAAAAGACCACAATGTAGCACTCACATACAAGACAATCAAACTAAAGTAAAGCAAAAATTGTTAAAATAACAATACATAAATTCATAATTTCACCATCACGTGCATCAAGTATTTACATGTATATCAACTTTAGTATTATTCCCTATTTGATTTAAAAATATTAAAAACAAAGAGAAAAAAAATCTAAATGCTCTTACCACAATTTCATAATACTTTGATAGTCTCAATAGTGGGGACCATTAAGTTTAAACCTAACCCTAAACCTAAATAGACACTAAGTCAAATGGAATTGTAACCTTAAATCAAATAGAATTGTAACCTCATAAATAAACCAATGAAACCCTAACCCTAACACAAACCTTAAAAAATCTTGAACTTAAACTAAATTTAAAGAAAATTTGAACTCTAAGACCAATGAAATTTATTTAACATTAAACCAAATTAAAGCCTAACCCTAAGATAAATTAAATTTATAAAATTTATAAAACTTAAAATCTAACTTATTAACTTTATAAAATTGAAAAAGAAATCAATAAATAGAATCTTATAATTGATAAAAAGATATTATGAAACCTATAACTTTTGGTTGTTGGACAGTTCTAATGAGAAGTGATTCACTTCATGTGTCACTCCCTTGTAAAAAAGACGTGAGAAAATCACTCATATGAAAAAATTACATTAAAAATGTAATTTATAAAATTTATAAAACTTAAAATCTAACTTATTAACTTTATAAAATTGAAAAAGAAATCAATAAATAGAATTTTATAATTGATAAAAAAAGGTATTATAAAACCTATAACTTTTGGTTGTTGGACAGTTCTAATGAGAAGTGATTCACTTCATGTGTCACTCCCTTGTAAAAAAGATGTGTTAAACTATATTAGCACTTGCACCCAAAGGGGGTAGGTTTTTTATTTGGAAGTATAATTGAAGAGTTATATAATAGAAGAAAGTATATGAAAGTGACATTGTATTAACATGTTGAATTGTAGAAGTGTGTCATGTATATAGTAGTAACCTTTAAGGAGGAACTAAAGTTACAGAAGTTAAATAGTGTATTTTATGTATGACAACTTAAGTGAACTGTGGCTTTGAAATGCATGAAAAGACAAAAAAAAAAATAGTTGTATATGTAAATATAATTGTTATTTGAATCCTCTTCATAGTTAGCAAGCCACAACTTGTAGAAGAGGAAAAATAGATTAATTGATAAGCAAAACAATTAAGAGAAATACAGTGTACAAGATTTTGGATTTCTGTTTCATGAAACCCATTCCAATTCACAAACATGTTTGATCCAGTAGCTGGTAGTGGAGCATTGATCATTGATGTACTACTTGAAATATCAATTATCTGGATAGGTTGTTGAAGATTATCCATGACATTAGAAAACCAAACAAATGTTAAATCTGAAGAAGAAAACTGCTAAAAATTATTTACAAGAAGGCTGCATGTACATATCAACAATTGCCGGGGACGAAGCTTGCCTGTTAAATACTCAAATCTTTATTGCAGATTGTTGAGAATGTATTGTAAATAAGAATGAAAATTAATGCACGTTCAGCCCTGTAAAAAAAACATGATTCAAGTTATCTAGAATTTTTCTTTAAAACCCTCCCATATAAAACTTCATGTTATGACAGTCTCGGAATTTACAGATAGCGAAGAATTCCTACCTATTAATTTAACAGATGGTGAATGGAAAAGGAGGAGAATTCGGACCTTTTTACATGTTATCGGGTCACAAATCTGTATTAAGAACAATACACAATTTGAAATGATTATCATCGATGAAGTTTAATGGTAAACAAAAAACTCTCCAGTCTATGAAAGGTCCAATCCTGAATTTAGGAATGCGAGTTTGCATATAACTCTGAAACTGCAGAAATTAAAATGAACAGAAGTTTTCACGGCACAAGTTTCAGAAAATTGAAATCAAATTTTCATAAAATTGAAATCAAATGTGAGAAGAGAAGAGAAAAAGCGCAGATAAATTTTAAGCTTGAAATCTATCATCCGAATAGATACATATTGCAGACAAATGTGTGCACTGCATTTCATTAAATAAATACACACCACTTATTCTTGCTGATAAATTTTGTAATGTAAAGAGAGTCTTATTTCAACCTGAACATAGATGATGATGGAAGCATTCATTTCAGAAGTGACGGGAAATCCAGAATGAAACGATTGTATGCAAAACTATTTTGTGGCAATTTGAAACTATTTACTGGCATGGGTCAAATTCACATTTCAAATTGAAAAAGAAAATATTCACATTTCAAATTCCAAAAACTATTACAAATATTCGTGGGAGGCGGGATGTTTCGTGTTCACACACATTCATACGTGGCACATAATTTTTTTAACTTGTCATTATATTTTTGTAAATCTCTACACGTCAGCATTCTATGTGTCTTTATAAATAGTAATTTATTGCAGTATATAAGTAATGTGATTATGCGATATAAGTAGTTGCAGGAAGATTTGTAAGGAGGCTGAGGTTATGAAATGTTTTCTTCTCATTTTTTCTGATGCTCTAATTAAAAACAAAACATTAAGGTAAAGGTTTATTTTTTCAAATGAGTTTTCTCCTTCAACAATCAAATGAGTCATAATTTATTTTGTGATTTTGCTCTTTATTATTTTTATCGAATTATTATTTTTGTTATTTATTATATTAAACTAATAAAATTTTATTAAAAAATAAATATATTTTATTCTATAATTTTAAAATAAATTATGTATCAAATTAATATTATTGTTTTAAGTTTTAAATAATTGAGAATCTTGATTTGTTTTTCAAATATTTTACATTTTCTTATTTTTCATTTATAAAATTGACAAGTTATTAAAATAGGGAAAAAACTTGAAATTTAGATACCAATAAACGATCCTTCTAAATTTAAAATTTGATTGATAGATAATACATTTAATTTTTATCTTCTTAACTAGATGTCACAATTTTTATTTGATCATCTAAATTAATAATCAATTCAAAAGTCACTATTAACTCTTGGTAGAACTATAGATGTTTTTTCTCCACATTTTTTTATCCTCTAACAATGAAAAATTAAAAAAAACTAACATTTGTTGGCCTTTAAGAAAATGTCTGTGTGTTCTGTCTTTTAATGCTTTGTTTTTTAAGTTATGTTTTAGAATAGAATATCTAGAAAAACTTTCTAGGTTCAGAAATAATAAAAAGTTGTTGATTTTATTATTTCTTCTCATTTAAGCATGTTGCTACATGTGTTTATAAAAAAGGTTTCAGATTTTCTTGAAATTCTAAATAGGTTAAAAATATAAACGTCTTTTCTCCCTAATCTAATTCTCCTTATTCTAATATTTAGATTGATAAAAAAAATATTTTTAATATGAGATGGTTCATTGGTCGTTGGAAAAGGACTAAAGATGGGGGTTGGAATAGTAGCGTCTCGGTCTTGGAAAAAATGAGATACCTTTAATAATTAGAAATAAGAAATAGTTATGAGGAATATTTGATTAAAGGAAATTAATAAATAAAATAAAAATTAAAAAAGAAAAAGAGAAAGAATTAGAAAATAAAGAGAAGTAAAAATGAAATAAGTATAAAAAATAAGACATAAAATTAGAAGAAAGTTCAAAGAAAAGAAAAACTAAAATTAGGATTTTTTATATTAAAGATCGAGAGTTCACAAATAAAATCAAGATTTTAAAACATAAAGGAAAAGTTATACTAGGAACAATGAGAAGGAGAAAAATAAAGAAATCAAGACAAAAAGCCAAAAAATATATGCAAACCTAAAAAAACAAGTGTTGAATGTAGCGGCTAGTACTTGTCATAATTATTAATTAATAAATAATTATAATATAAGCATCATCTAATCTTCTTTTTTTTTTGTATTAATTATAAGGAGTTCAAATTACAAAAGATCACCGCAGAGTATCAAAAAAGATTACAAGAGGCATAGCCTCACGAGAGCATCATAGAGAAGTAAAGTCCAACAATAGCATCAAAACAAAAGAGCCTAGTGATGAAGGTCTTCATGAGTATCCACCCATGCAGTCCACCTCATACTGCCCTCCATCCAAACAATGTTCTTCTGATTCTGAATTTGATTGAGCATGAGGATCATGTTTCTAGTAGTGTCTTTGTTATTCCGCCTAACCTCCTAGTTCAACTTCTTGATAGTTTGCTCAAAGAGTTTGAGGTTGGCCATATGCCACCTCCATAAGTGTCCATCCTTCATCTCAGTGGTCAAGAAAGTGGGGTATTCCATTCGGAGCAGCCTTTTGAATTTATCTTTATCAACTTTCATAGTAATATGAACCCAGGAGAAAATTTTAAAATGAGTGAGACTTTGAAAAGACTCAGTAAGAGCCCTGGGAATATTTTGAAACCTTTCCTCATTCTTGCATTTCCAAATTTTCCATAAAATGTTAGAAGAGAGAATATTCCAAAAAAGATTAATGTCCTTTTTAGCACCATCAATAACCAGTAATAATTTCAAAAATATTAAAATTGGTAGGGATAGAAATACCAAACATGAGCCACACCTCTTTAGCAAAGCTACAATCAAAGAAAATGTGTCTCCCCATTTCCGAGGTCCTACAGATGTTGCAATAAGGAATATCAGAAAAATGCTTCCTAATGGGAAGCCTATCCAGAATTAAGAGCCATTTAAAACATTTAATTTTAGGATCAATAGAGTTTTTCTAAAGTTTATCAAAGAACTTCTTCCACGAGGAGACATCCAGATTGGTATACCAAACCTTGTTAACATGGCTAATAATGGATACATTATAATCAATAACAACATAAGTATTTTTGGCTTTAAGTCTGGTAATAATGGTACCATCCGGCCACTAAATGTTCATGTATCTACAGGAATCAACGTGGCACAGGGAAATAATATGCTTGTTGGCTCTGAGAATCATGTTATAAGTCTTTTTATGAGATGTGGGAATGTTATACTTGTGCTTCAGCTCATCCCACAAGATAAGTCTGTCATTTTCAAAAATTTCCACAAATTGAGTGATCCCCATGGCAGCCCATTGCTCGGCAGAGAAACCTTGGGAGAGGGCTAGAGGTTTACCACAGAGCTGCAGGTTCCACCAAATGGATCTTTCACCATGGAGCTACTTGTGATCATGAAAGTTCTTATTCGTAATGTAAGGCCTAACATGGTTCCAAGCTTTCCAAATGGATTTAAAAACAACAGAACCTTGGACCACGATAGGAAAGTTGCCACAAATCAGATCACACAAAGGAAGCTTTTTCGAGAATTTTAGCTTTAATCAGAATTATAATATAAAATAATCATAATAATTATTAATAATTATATTAAATTAAGATATAATTAATTATTTTAATTATAATAATCTTAAATAATAATTATTTAGTTAAAGAAATTATGCTAAGAGAAATAATTAAAGCTAACGTCATAATATAACTAATTATAGTTCTAAGTTATATAATTAGTTGTAGTTTTAATTGTTTTGTATATAATTTTTTTAAATTTATCTAATATAATATCATAATTAAGCTTATAATTTAATTAGAAATAAGATTATGGTAAATTTAGAAATGTGTTTAAAATTATATTTTTCAATATTTTTATTTAACATTAATTTTTTTAAGTTAAAGTTGTTGTGTGAGATCAAAATTATTTATTTTTGTACTATACATTTTAACACATGTTTATTTACAATTTCAATTAAATTACTGCAATAAAAAAATCAATCCTCTACTTATAATATTAAATTACACTTAGCTAATTCATTCACATCAAGCCATCTCTAAATACATAGTTGTTTGAATTAATAAAAAATACAAATACTATTATTATTTTTCATATTTTTAAAAAAGATTAATTATGAATATTATTATTGCATATTAATATTTATTATATAATACCAATAGGTATTGAGTTAACATGGATATTCCGGCAATGTTCTTAGCTTCAACCCTTCAAGTGGATCCGGCCTAAAGAATACGAAAGGAGCGCAGTCAACAATAAATGTGTCCACCTTTCCTATTCTTGAGATGGAGGATAGGGACATATATATAGAGGAAACTCCTTCAATAAGAAGGAACCTGGACTTCTTGTTATTCTTTACCCATTTACGCTCTTCTCTCGAGGAAAATTGGATGAACAACTTTATCTCGGAAGACAGTATTGGGCTTAAATTGGCCCAAGAAGATAAAAGTTTCTCGACATCCTCATGTTCTACAGGCAGGGCCTAAGGAAGTCAAGCCCTATGGAAATCTTGTACACATCATTTTAAAGAAAAAAAAAGCTTTAATTTTGAAATAATATATCATTCCTTGCTTTGTTCAATTTTAGTTTTACATGTAATTTATCATAGATCCCCCTTTGAATAATATTAGAATTTTTAGATTGAAGATGTTCTTTAAACTTAAGTTTCTTAATTAGGATAACCCTAGATGCTATCTTTACTAAAGGATAGATTATTTCGACTATTTTAGGCATACCAATAATTCTCATTTTTTCTATATATATTGAACTCTAGACACAAAATGTAACAAGATAGATACTCATCCCAAAACCTCTAGACCTTATTCCATATTCAAATTTTAATTTATGACTCTACTGACTAATTAACTAAAATCTCTTCAATCATCATCTCTATCCCTGCATCATGTTATAATAGAACTAGATTTAATGACTCTTTCCTCTTGGCTTAATCACTATAGGTACTATCAAGAAAGTAATAGTGTCTATTGAAGATTGATAGGATATGAGATTTACACTTTCTTTTACACTTAGACTTATCCTATCAACATGAGTTTTGTATTTATCCTTTACTATAAAATCTACTCCACATTAATGTAATATGATTCCAACGTACTCAAATCTGTGGTTGTCCAAAATATGAGGCTTAGCTCATAAGCTTAGATTTCTCGATTTTCATCATTATGTGAAAAGGTGACACAAAGCCTTGTTATTCCCTAATGTCTACAGATAATAATAAATAAGTATGATATTACTAGGCTGGCACATCTCATTAATTCCCTTATGCACTGATTATTCTAGATTTTTCGATGCAAAAATCTTAAAACACAAGTTTAGAATCCTTATTACAGTAGTAATTCTTCTCTTAGAACACAAGTTGACGAATGTGATTACCTTCTCTTATGGGAAGAGGAAAATGGCATTTCAGAGGCCTATTTTACCAGAATGTTGGAATGTGATCTTATAGGAGATTCATGTTGACTGCAGGAGATCTCTAGAAAAAGGCCTCGGATAATTTTACTTTGATAATGAATTCACAGTTAGGGTGAATGGTCATATTGTAGGGTTGTTCATTTCATTGTCAACAGAAGTAAGTTATATGAAAGAAGAAATAATTACCACGACAAAGATGATCTTCAATGACGATATCCTAGAAGGGTTAGAAGCTATTGTAGGCTACATAGACTCGGAGAACCATATCCCCTTCCCAAAAATTTATATGAGAATCAACTTGGACCAAATCCCCATCATTCCTTCCTCTCAGAAGTGACCAATTCTAGTCCATAGAGAGGTGGCAATCTTTGAAACCTTTTGGCCTACTATGAAGAGAAACATGGACTTCTTGATGAAATCTGTGCTACGGCATCCTAGGCCTACTAATTGGTTAAGGGACTACTAGATAGCAGAGGGTTATAGCATTCCAGAGGACTATAATGAAGACAATGCTCATGAAATATGCTTCATAGCACCCACTGTCAAACAGAACTCTCGTAGCTAAAAGATTCGCAAGGAAGAAGATGAAGCACTGATAGTTTTCAAAGAATGAAGTAAGAATTAGCAGGTTTATTTGAGGACAGTATGACCTAGAAGCTAGTATAGACAGGTACCTATGGACTTTATTAACAAAGAACTTCGCTATTTTTGTAACTAATTTCAATCCAAGTAGACTAGGGAAAACATCAAACCCTTTTTTGTAAAATATTTATATTCTATAAAGTTTAACAGTATAATGTTTTATATTCTATATTTAATGTTCTGTCTTAGTTGTATATCTAGGAAGGACTGATGTTCCACTCTCCAATTAGGAAGAAATGAAGAAAGATTAAACCTTTATGGAACTTTTTTGGATAGGATAATATATAAGCATTTAACTATTATTGCAGAAACTTAAGTCTGTACTATTTTTGGATTCTCAGCATATAAATGTTTAAATCATAATAGCATATCAGTTTAGATGTTGTATATTCTTGAAGGAGGAGACCTGGGTAAGATTTGTAAGATTTCAAGAGCCAGTCTATGGTTGGTGAAGGACATTGTGATTTATAAATTATGTTAGTAGGTTCAATATTGTGGCATATGTTGGATAGTACTATCCATGTTAGTAAAAGATTTATAACAGGTAGGGTTTTTGATAGAAGCAATAAGGTTATAGCAATGTTTAGTTTTTGGTATGGAAATTTTTAATTATTGATATCCAAGAATGATTGTTATTAAATTCGGTCAATTCGTAAAGAAATAAACCAAAGGAAGTTCTCTTATCTTATAAGAAATACTAAGGTAATAGTACAAGAACATAGTAGCCTCTTGATGATAATAGGAGGTTAAGCTAATTTAAAATTTAAACCTGTATTCTAACTTACAATTTCATTATGAAAAAAGTATTTCTATGATGATCCCTGGCTCTCTGATGGGAATAGACTACCAGTATGAATCTTAGACTAGGGAATTAATGAGCATAGTAGATAGAAATGATAAAAAGGCATAGTTTGAGGTTTTCTGTTACTAAAATCGGTACTTTCAAGTTTTTGGTGAGTTTGGTAAATTTATGCATGTATAGTCATATATCTGAAATCTGGCTTATTATACTTCTTACATAAGGATTTAGAGCTTATGGATTAAGGACACTAAACCACTTGCATAGTTTAGAAATGATTTATATAGTTTATTATCTTGAGTAGTCTTAAGTAGCATAAATTACAATGGTTTAAATCAAGTTTATTTATATGGGTAATTTTCAAAGTAAATTTATGACCTCCAGGTGAAGGAAGAATTGGTTTTACTAATGTTACTGATTATATTACCATGTAAAATGAATAGGCTAGAACTGGTTTTTATAAATGAAGGAGAGATCTATCCCAGATACTAACCCTATTCCAAGCTAGGTAGCTACGAATTTTTGCAAGATAAGAGGAAAATACAATCAACAAGTCAAGAAGGGAAGAAAATCGTGCAAAGAAACATCCAAGAAAAAAAAATAAGTCAAGAATAAAAAGTTATTTGCAAAGAAACTTTCAAACTTGAGGATTCCTAAGGCAACATTTTCGACAGAAGTACCCAAACAAGTCTCTCTAAGAAAGCAGTGAAGGAATCATAGAAATTCCCCATCTAGTTTAAGAAGTTCTTGTCCCCCTCAGATAAGGCTGAGGTAGTTAAATTCAGAAAAAGATGGAATGCCCTCTTTTGAGTATCTAGTATCTAGTATTAGGGATATTCAATCTGTAACTCGTAGGAATGCTTTCTTTGATTAAAAAGAGGGAATACCCTCTTATGAATATCTAGTATAGGGATATTCAATTTGTAACTCGTAGGAATGCCTTCTTTGTTGATTAATTTTGTAGAATGAGAGAATGCCTTTTGATGAATATCTGGCACCAAGGATATTCAATCTGTAACTTGAGGCATTGCCCTCTTTTGTGTGCTATGTATCTTAAACCAGACTTAGGTCCCAAGCAAGGCTGGAGGTTTTCTCAAGCTCTCTCTTTCCTACCAGCACCTGCATAGAGCGAGGTATTATGTAAACATTGTATCTTTGATTTTGATTAATAAAATTTTGGCTTTAGCCTTTTACCAAAAAAAAATATTTATTATATAATTATATAATTTTTATTTTATCATAATTATACCAGATATGAATATAACAAAATTATAAATTTTATGAAAAAAACAACTATCATCAAATATATTCATTCATGGATAAACTAGATGAGTCATTGAACATCAAATAAATTTAAAAAGAAAGAGGAACATCCAAAAATTTCATGTATAAGACCCAAACTAATTTAACCAATCAAATGATAGAAAAATAATTTTTATAAATTATAAAGTTAAAAATATTGCATCTAACTTTACAAAACATGAAATTTATTATTAAATACAATGTCCAAAAAATTCTAATTGGTCTAAAGAATTTTATTTAATCATTAATTAACATTAAAAACTCAAAAAGTAATGCAATAGTACTTGCTTAACCTATCCACAAGTACCAAGTTCATATTACTATGAAGGTTGATAAAGACAAATTTAGAAGACTTCTCAAGACTAGTTACGTCACTTTTTCTCCACTGAGCTCATGGATGGACACTTATGGAGGAGGCATATGGACAACTTCCACCTTTTTGAGCAAAGCTTTTTGTTACTATACTCTTTGATACTCTCATGATGAGGCTTTTCCTCTAAATCTTTTGTTCTCCTTGGTGAACGGTTGTATTTTGATCTCCTTATATATAATTAAAAAAATTATAAAAAAAAAAGTAAAGTGATTAATTATTATTTTAAAATTTAAAATTATTATAATATAATTATAAATATATTAATAATCTTAATATAATATATTAATTAAATAATAAATTATTTTTAACATATAATATAACATAATCTTAAATATGAAAATATATAAAATTATATAAAATAGAAAACTATATATATATATATATATATATATATATATATATATATATATATATATATATATATATATATATATATATATATATATATATATATATTTTTATATATCTGTTTGTGTGTGTGTAAAATTACTACTCTATATAATAAAAAATTATTCAATAGGGCAAATAATCTAATTAATATTTTAGACGAACTTTTTCGAAATGGAAAACTTTAAAAGAGTAGCAAAATTTAGCCGCTTTTTATAGCCGTGATTTTTTTGCGGCCAAGATCTGGCATTGGGTCTTGAAGCTGGAGAGGTGGCATCTTCTGGGAAGAAGGATTGGGATGGCGAGTGCTAGCTGGATGTCATCGGCAGCAATGGAGGTTCAGGTGTGAGTGTTTCAATGTTTTCTTTTAATGTGTCCACACTAGCACATTTGAGACCTTTTTCTGATGGCTGAATGTCTGAATTTAGATAGTATACTGTTGATTAAGTGACACCACCCGATGTCACAGTTTTGCAGTCAAAAAAATTAATAGTTTTGTTAGGCGTTGTAATTACAACACCCTTAGCCATCACAAAAAGAGGGTTCCAACAAAGAGAACCTGTCATCACACCTATTTGTGGGTGTCTAAATTGTGATGCCTAACTGTCACATCAAATAAAAACAACAACGACCTGTTAGAATATTCCAACAAGTAGCCGTTGTTTGTAACCTGTTCACCGATGAAAATACTATTAATGCAACGGATATCTGTCAAAATTTTATGATGGATTTCCATTGTTTATGGTTTGTAATGACAACTATGTTGTACATATGATAGACATGAGTTGGACATTTATGACGGATATCCGTTGTTTATGATATTTTTTTACAGTGATGCTATTAATGTGACGCTTATATGTTAGATGTTTGCAAAGGATACTGATGTAGGAGCATCTTGGGTGTAAGAGCAATCTTGCATCACCCAAAAATATTTATGTTTTTGTATTCAATAAGGGCTATCTTGTGCAGAGTTGCTATTTATGGAAACTTGCTATTTTTAGTAAGTTGGTCTTACGATCTCGAAATGTCTGATTTTACATATGGAGGTTCATCTCAGTCATATCAGCCTGCCAGCAAAGTTTCATGGCTAGATCAAGTGTAGTTTTGAAGATATTGAAGATTTTCGGTATTCGCAGCAGGGTACAAAAATTTTGAACTTAGTTTTGAAGGCTTTAGAGGCCTCGGATGAGGTTGAAAATTTGGGCGACCGGTGCTTTGCACCGGTCAAGCCTGTAGAGTGCTTCGTGGCATTTCTGAAATGGGATTATAATAGTCAATCAGGTCAACTGGTGATGACTTATGGTCTCCGAAAGTCGGGCCAGCTGAAATGGCAGAAAATAATTTTTCTTCAAAATTTTTGTTTGGGTTTCAAAACTCATTTTGAGCTGACTTTGATGTAATAAATTGTGAAATAAAATAATTCTAAGTTTGGTTGGCCCTAAGGGCTAAATTTCTAGAACCTTCTCGGGCAGTGGAAATTGCCTATATAAAGAAGGCCCTTAGTGTTGTCTAGAGCAGTTCTAGGTAGTAGATCTGGGTATTGATTCGAGGCTTTGTCCTATAGAATATTGTAAGGGAATGCCCATGTGGCTTTGCATATTGTAATTCTAAAAGTTTGTAATTCCACATTTGTGGAGATAATAAGAAGCTAATTTTTTGTTCTTGCATATTATTGTTGTTGTTTCTCTATTTCTATTATGTGTTTGTGGTATTAAGGGGAGCACCCTTCATCAAGTGGTATCAGAGCAGGAGTTCTTGAGTGTGTAAATAGATCACCGACTGTGAGGCTGTTTGCACCAGGACTATGGTTAGGGTTTCAATGTGCATCGCAAAAATGCCTCCATGAAGAGAACGTGGCGGAAGAGCTGGTGCTGTGACACCTAAGGTTAGAGAGCTACAAAGACAAGTGCGAGCATTGCAAGAAGAGAATCGTAGAGGAATGAATCTTAATGTCAGAGACAAAAGCGAGGATGAAGCCGAAGAAGAATATCAAGAAGGAGAAGCCGAAGTTGTGAACCAGGAGGAAGAAAGACTTTTTTGGGCGATTTCCAAGATTGGGAAAAGACCTAAGATTGAGGTTCCTACATTTTTTGGAAATCTTAACCCAAAGGAATTGATCGACTGGATTAATGAATGTGAGGAATATTTTGAGTATGAAGATGTTGAGGATCCTGATAGGGTCAAATTTGAGAAGGCCAGACTGAAAGGTCATGGGAAGATTTGGTGGCAAGAGATTCAATTGGAGTGAAATAGAAGAGGGAAAGATAAAATCACAAGATGGGATCGGATGGTGGATAAATTGAAGTGACAGTTCATTCCTATTGATTATAAGCTTGACCTACTAAGGAAAATGCAAAGTTTGAAGCAAGCAGGAAGATCTGTTCAGGAGTATGCAGAGGAGTTCTATAGACTCCTCATTAGAACAGGCCATGCAGAAGCTAATAAGGAGAAAGTTTCCTGATACCTTAATGGGTTAAGGCCAAGCATTCAAGAAGAGTTGAATCTGGTTTGAATGAATAGTATTCAGGAGGCATACCAGTTTTCCCTAAAAGTAGAGGAAAAGCTGAACAAGAAGTTTGAGAGCAGACAAAATGGAAGAGGTCATGGTGGAAGATCTGGTGGATGGTCATATGGTGGCCGAAATGAAGATCCGAAAAAGAAGGATGAGGCCAGTAGCAGCCAGAATTAGAGAGGAAACAATTCCAATTGTTTCCAAGATCAGAATAATAGAGATCAGAGAGGAAGAGGAAGAGGACAAGGTTCAGGAAGAGGAGGCTTCTGTGGAACATGTTTTCACTGTGGAGAAGAAGGTCACAGGGCATTTGAATGTCCTCAGTGCTAAGGTAGAATAGACAGGAGAAATGAAGGCCAGGCCAGAGTTGCACATGTAGATGAAGATGCTAGATCATCAAATTCTGAAGATGCTGAAAGTGGAGAAACACTGATTAACAGAAGAGTCCTGTTGAGTGGTGACAATGAACCTGAACAAAGGAGGAGCATGTTCCACACTAGATGCAAGTGTGAGGGTAAATGCTATGATGTGATTATTGATAGTGGAAGCACTGACAATTTGGTATCAGAAGAGATGGTGACAAAGTTGAAGCTCAAGAGACAGAAACACCCACATCCATATCGGATTGCCTGGGTGCAGGATGACCACAAGGTCATGGTCAGTGAATAGTGCCTGGTAAAGTTCAAGATCGGTGGGTACCAAGATGAGGTACTATGTGATATAATATCTATGGATGCATGTCATATGTTGTTGGGTAGACCGTGACAGTTTGACAGATGTGCTATAGACAATGATCGTGCGAATACCTATTCCCTAACAAAGGATGGAGTGTGACATAAGCTAAAGCCATTGAAGGAGACCGAAGAAAAGGTATGTGGTAATGCAAGAATAACTTTTGTTGATGGAAGAAAATTCATAGATGGTATGAGGCATGAGCATGTGTGTTTTTCTTTAATTCCAAAAGCTAGTAAAGAAAAAGTAGAGGATGTACCTATAGAGGTTGCAGATTTGTTGAATGAGTTTCAGGATATTGTATCTGATAATGTACTTGATGTATTACCACCAGTAAGGAAGATTATTCATCAGATGGATTTGATTCCAGGAGCCAGTTTGCCAAACAAGGCAGCACACAAAATGACACCAGCAGAAAGTGAAGAGTTGAACAGATAAGTACATGAGTTGTTACAGAAGGGATTGATTCGAGAGAGCCTGAGTCCATGTGCTATACTAGTAGTATTAGCACCAAAGAAGAATGGAGAATGAAGGATGTGTATAGATTCTAGAGCAATAAACAAGATCACAATCAAGTATAGGTTTCCATTGCCACGAATGGATGATATTATGGACTGTTTGAGTGGAGCTGTGTATTTATCAAAGATAGATCTGAAGAGTGGATATCACCAGATTTGGATCAGAGAAGGAGATGAATGGAAAATTGCCTTCAAGACAAAAGAAGGACTGTATGAGTGGTTAGTCACGCCTTTTGGGCTAGCCAATGCACCGAGCACTTTCATGCAGCTCATGAACGAGGTTCTGAAAGAATTTCTGGGTAAGTTTGTCATTGTTTACCTAGATGATATTTTGATTTTTAGCAAGACATTGGAGGAACATATGATGCATATTTATATGGTGTTTGAGAAGTTGAGGGATGAGAAATTGTTGATTAATTTGAAGAAGTACAGTTTTGTGAAGAAAGAGTTAGTGTATTTGGGATTTGTAGTTTCAGCAGAAGGTCTAAAAATGGACCCAAAGAAGGTACAGGCTATCCTTGAATGGCCTACTCCAAGGAGTGCTACTGAGGTAAGATCTTTTCATGGTTTGGCTAGCTTTTACAGAAAGTTTATCAAAAAATTTAGCAGTATTTGTGGACCCTTGAATGAAACAATGAGAGGGGATAGAAAAGAGTTTAAGTGGACTAATGGGGCAGAAAAGAGTTTTCAATTGTTAAAACAAAAAGTTACAGAACAACCTATTTTAGCACTTCCAAATTTTAATAAGGTGTTTCAAGTAGACTGTGATGCTAGTGGTATTGCAATAGGAGCTGTTATGAGCCAAGAAGGTAAACCTATTATTTATTTCAGTGAGAAGTTAAATGATGCCAAGAGAAAATATTCTGTTTATGATCAGGAATTTTATGTTATAGTTTAGGCATTGAAGAAGTGCAAACATTATCTGCTTCCTAAGGAGTTTTTTTTATATACTGATCATCAAGCTTTGCAATATTTGAATAGTCAAGGAAAGTTGAATCAGAGGCATTTGAAATGGATTGAGTTTTTACAGAGTTATACATTTGTTTTGAAACACAGGAGTGGAAAGTCTAATAGGGTTGCAGATGCTCTTAGCAGAAGGCAACTATTGCTGACAGAGATGCAGATTGAAGTGGTTGGGTTCAAGGAACTCAAGAATTTGTATCCAGAGGATCCTGATTTTGGTAAAGCTTGGAAAGCTTGTATAGAACCTGTTACTCTAGATAGGATGAAATGGCTGGATTTTATCATCCAAGATGATATGGTATTCAAAGGGAGTCAGTTGTGCATTCCACGAAGTTCTATGAGGGAGAATCTCATCAAGGAGAAGCATAGTGTAAGATTGTCTGGACATTTTGGTCATGATAAAACCCTTGCTTTGGTTGGTGAGAATTATTATTGGCCACAATTGTAGCAAGATGTGAAGAAGTTTGTACAGAGTTACAGAGTATGTCAGATGGTGAAAGTAGTGAAGTAAAATATAGGGTTGTATCAGCCATTACCTGTACCATAGAAGTCTTGGGAGGATATCAGTATGGACTTTGTTCTTGGTTTACCGAGGACACAACGAGGACATGATTCAATTTTTGTAGTAGTTGACAGATTTTTGAAGATGGCACATTTCATTCCCTGCAAGAAGACCAATGATGTTGTTCATGTAGTAGAATTATTTTTCAGAGAAGTGGTGAGACTACATGGTTTGCCAAGGACCATAGTTTCAGATCGAGATACTAAGTTTGTTGGATATTTCTAGCATACATTGTGGAAGAAGTTGAAGACAGATTTAAAGTTTAGTTCATCACATCATCCACAGACTGATGGATAGATAGAGGTGGTGAATAGAAGTTTGAGAAATCTGCTGAGATGTTTGGGTGGAGATAAGCCAATAGGATGGGATTTGATTTTACCACAGGTAGAATTTGCATACAATAATTCTGTCAATAGGAGCACTGGTAAATCAACATTCCAGATTGTATATGGAAGTAGTCTAAGAAATTCTTCTGAATTGAGAAAGATAGATAAAGGAGAAATAAGTAGTGCTGAAGCTGAGGATTTTGCAAAACACTTGAAGAACATCAATGAGGAGGTTAGGAAGCATATTACCAAGATGAATGCACAGTATAAGGCTAAGGCAGATGGGAAAAGGAGACATAAGGAATTTCAGGTTGGAGATGAAGTCATGGTTTATTTGCGGAAGGAGCAATTTCTAGTTGGTACATATAACAAGTTGAAAATGAAGAAGTTTGGGCCATGTAAGATACTGAAGAAGCATGATTCAAAAAATGCATACGAGGTAGAATTGCCTACTGAGCTAAATATTTCACCAGTGTTTAACATTTTAGATTTGATAGAGTATCATGAAGAAGGTGTTGAAGATGAGGTTGCAGTAGCACAGTGGAGTATTCCAGCAACCAGTTCAGATATCAAGGAAATTGAAGACATACTGGACAGTCATGATGGTAGAATCACAATGAACAGGACATATGAAGAGTATTTGGTCAAATGGAAAGGAAGACCTGTTGAAGATTCATCATGGCTAACAAAGGAGGAGGTTAACCGTCTTGGTTTTCCTTTGCACACTTGAGTCGTGACAGGGTCACTTCTCAAATTACCCTAGGTGTCTGATGCAGGAGCATCCTGGGTGTAAGAGCAATCTTGCATCACCCAAAAATATTTCCATTTTTTTATTCAATAAGGGCTATCTTGTGCAGAGTTGCTATTTATGGAAACTTGCTATTTTTAGTAAGTTGATCTTATGATCTTAGAATGTCTGATTTTACATATGGAGGTTCATCTCAATCATATCAGCCTACCAGCAAAGTTTCATGGCTAGATCAGGTGTAGTTTTGAAGATATTGAAGATTTTCGGTATTCGCAGCAGGGTACAAAAACTTTGAACTCAGTTTTGAAAGCTTTAGAGGCCCCGGATGAGGTTGTAAATTTGGGTGACAGGTGCATTATGCTAGTCAAGCCTATAGAGTGCTCTGTGGCATTTCTAAAATGGGGTTTTAATACGCAATCGGGTCAACTGGTGATGACTTATGGTCTCCGGAAGTCAGGCCACCTGAAATGGTGGAAAATAATTTTTCTTCAAAATTTTTGTTTGGGTTTCAAAACTCATTTGGAGCCAACTTTGATGTAATAAATTGTAAAATAAAATAATTCTAAGTTTGGTTGGCGCTAAGGGCTAAATTTCTAGAACCTTCTCGGGCGGTGGAAATTGCCTATATAAAGAAGGCCCGTAGTGTTGTCTAGAGCAGTTCTGGGTAGTAGATCTGGGTATTGATTTGAGGCTTTGTCCTACAGAATATTGTAAGGGAATGCCCATGTGGCTTTGCATATTGTAATTCTAAAAGTTTGTAATTCCACATTTGTGGAGATAATAAGAAGCCAATTTTCTGTTCTTGAATATTATTGTTGTTGTTTCTCTATTTCTGTTATGTGTTTGTGGTATTAAGGGGAGCACCCTTCATCAAATACCCATTGCTGTTGTGAGGCCATTGTAGTTACAATGACAATCAATTTATATATATATATATATATATATATATATATATATATATATATATATATATATATATATATATATATATATATATATATATATATATATATATATATATATATATATATATATATATATATATATATATATATATATATATATATATATATATATATATATATATATATCAATTCAGAACAGTGTTCTTGCAGATCTGGTTCTTGCTTGTGATTTGGTTATGGATCATTCGGAGATAACTTCGCAGTAGATTTGGTAGCGGGTTGTGGATTATTGAGACAAGTCTAGAGACTTGGATTTTGAATGGATCCTACCGAATCACCATCACCATCACCATCATCATCATCATCATCATCATCATCATCATCATCATCATCATCAGTAGCAACATCATGCTCATCAGTAGCAGCATCATCATCATCAATATTGAAAGGTAATGACCAATGAGGTTGCTGCTATTAGATCATACATTAATACGCCTACTATTTTGAATTTGAGCTTGGGCATCATGCAATGTTATTGTTGTCATTGCATGCATGCTGCTGTTGTGCACCATATATTGTTTTATACACATAGAACAATAGATTTGGGGACTTAGACTTATGTTCAATCCTTAGTAATGGTTTGGGGAACTAATTACTAGATGAGTAACTATAGTACCCTAGTTTGTATTATTAGATGATCTTGTTTAATTTGTGTTCATTTCATGCAAAGATACATGTAAAGGAAAATAAATTTTTGCATCTAAAGATTACATGTATATATATAAAAAATAACTTATATATACTATAAAAAAGAAACTAACTTTCAGAAGAAAATGCAAGAGTACATGCATACATAAGAGGATGAACATAAATAATAAGAGTGCTAGACATTGTCTAGAGTGATGAATTTTTGACTCAGGTATGAATCTGGTGTGCTCCTGTGTGATCCAGAACCTGCAAAGAAAAGAGAGATGGGGATAAGATAAAAAATATCTAAGCAATGAATGGCATCCTATTAGTGATTCTCATCTACAATTATGCATGTGCATAGTCAACCCATACACTTTTGAAAGAAAAACCAAGTTCACAATCTCAATGAAATAAACAGTGTATAAAACAATATATGGTGCACAATAGCAACAAACATGCAATGACAACAATAACATTGCATGATGCCCGAGCTCAAATTGAAAACATTAAGTTTGTTAATGTATGATATAATAGAAGCAACCTCATTGGTCATTACTATAGGATTTGAGCAATACAAATTCACAAAACCCGAAGACCACCTACATGCAAAAACCTATTACAAGGAAATAGAGATAAGAAGAGGGCAAGGGTTTGACTCAAAAAATGAAGAAGAAAATATCCTCAAAATAATGAATGAATTAAATGTACAATGGATCATCCTTATAAAGGAGATCGAAAGCCTTGAAGGGAAAACCTAAAAAGAAGAAGTGCATGTAATAATTAGTTAAATTATTACAAGACTAATGCATGCAAGTTTATATTTAAAATAGCTATTGCATAAGTTTAAATCAACTAGTGCATGCGTGTTTAAATATAAACAACTAAAAAGAAAAGTGTTGACATCTTAAGAAGGGAGTAAAGTTAATTAATATAATTAATACTTTATTCTAACACCCCCCTTAAGATGAGCAACAATGTAGCTACAAATAATGCACAAAGAAAACAAAGGAAACTACAGTGCTGAAAGCAAAAAATGGGTCCCGGCAACATGGCCTGATGAGGTACCCAGCACAACCAAATCGTTGTAAAATGGAGAAATAGAGAAAACCCAGTGGGAAAAAACCCTACCCCAAAAATAGATATAAAGGAAAGAAAAAGAAAAAATGTGACTTCGAGAGACTCTCTCAAAGCCATAAGTAAAATGTGTGTTGCCAACCCCCCGTATGAGAGAGGATTGAGGCTCCAAATCCCCCTCAGAATGAGAAAAACCCTGGATCAATGAACAAACCACTATGAATCCAATGCAGAGGAGTGAAATTCAATGGACACTAAAGAGGTAACCTCAAAAGATGAGGTGTCACTAGAAAGTCAAGCTGATGCTCAAAGGAGTAAACACGATGATCCTAAAAGGGAATCCCAATGTAGGTGGTGTGACATGTGTGCTGACACTATCATGAAAGAGGAGATGAATTTCATTTGTAGAATCCTCAATAAGTGCACCTGATGGCTCAATGAATGGAGTTGGAGGGTCAAGTAGTGATGAAGAGAGAAGACCTCAATAAGCATGGTGTGGTAGTCATAGTAGTGATCTTAGGAACAATACAAAGTTTGAAGCGACCTGACTGCACCACATGATGCTCTCACAAAAGAGGAGAGTTGTGCTCTGACAATGGAGATGGTGGACCAAAGTATGAGAAGGTGTAGAGATGGGTGGAATGACCAACTATCCCTTTAGCAACAATGCCTCTTGCCACACTATCATGAATGAAGAATGAATCTCCAGTGAAATCAACTATCTTCCCTGATCCACTGTGTGTAATCTAATAAATCTAGAGAAGTTTTAGAGATAGAGATGGAACATACAATACATCATTGAATGTGCCATCCTAAATTCCTACCGAACCTTTCCCACAGACTGTCAAGACAGTGTTATTCCCCATGAGAATATGAGGAATGGGAGAAACCTTAACAGTAAAGAAGACCCCTTTAGAAGATGCCATATGGTGAGAAGCACCTGAATCCAGTATCTAAGGGACTTGCGAAGGGGATGCAATGGATGCCCATAATGCATGACCATGTCCAAAATCTTGTCCAAATATCAAAGATGTGGAAGAAGACTGAAAAGCAAACCCTTGTGAGGTAGAAGAGGATGGAGAGGAAATAGTGCTCTTCTGAAGAAGAGCTTGCAAATTTGCAATATGTTTCTCATAGCCATCAAATCTCTTCTAAAAATAATATGACTCATCATGAGGTCCCTTCTAACAATAGGAACATGTAGGTCTCTCAGTCTTCATTTTCTCCTTCTTAGAAGAAGATGGTGGGCCAGTAGAGTGCCGAGAAGAAGAATCTGATATCTACTTCAGCTTCTACTTCTTCTTTTTGTTGGATGGCTAGGTAACCAATGCTTGGTTCTTTGATCCTGTTAGAGAGTCCAATTGAATAATTTTGGCCTGCTCTCTAGTCAAATGATCATAGAACACCTCAAAAGTGGGCATGGTGAATGTAGGTCCCAAAGTGTCCATGGTAGAATGAAAGGTAGAAGAGAAGAGCTGAAAGTTTCCCCTAGGCTTAGACAGAATCAGATAATTGCACTCTTTATCAGTCTTTTTCTTTCCATATCCATGTAACAAAGACCTATGCTATTTGAACTTCATCAAAAAGTCCTCAATAGAGGGCAAAGAATTAGGTACAAGAGAGGTAAGCTCTGCTTCAATCTAAAGTTCTTTGAACTCATTCACTGTACCAAACAAGGTGTTCATCTTGGTCCACATAGCTAGAGGGGTATTGCACCCATCAAGATGAAACTAAAAGTTGTCTGATACCTGTAAAGAAATCAACCCCATAGCCTCATCCATCTTGTTTCGATGCTGCATGATCTCAAAGGGCCTCTGTAAAACTGGCTGCATTGCATCTAGACAAGACCAGAGCCCTTTTGAATGGAGAAGTCGTGTCATCAGGGTTTTCCATGTGTGATAATTACATGGGGTCAGAAGTTCTAGACAATAAGAGGTCTCAACCATAATTTTTAGAAGGGGTTTTGTATTGATAAATATCTGGTTTAACTAATAGAAATAAGAAAATAACACCCCCTCACAATCCAAATACCGAACCCCTAAGCCTAGAATTATATGTTTTATCAAGAGAAGAGAAAAAAAGCTTCAGATTTGAATCTTGTGTACCTTGAAAAAATTCTAATGAAAATAGGTAGAAATCTAGATGCTGCTCGAGAAGATATTTTCGGTGCTTCTTTCGGATAAAAAAATGGAGCTAATTTGAGCAAATTCGTCCACCCGGAATGCAAAAAGGATAATCTAGTGTTGACAAAAAAAATAGAAAGCTAGATAAAAAAAATACCAGATTAACCTCGATGAGAGTGTCGGGCTTGGAACCAGATTTTTGGTGATATCTCATTTGTTGAAAAATGATGCTTGGAGCTCCCGAACACCAACTTCAGTGAAAACCCTAAAGAAGAAAAAAACTCCTCCCCAAAAAATCTTTAAAGGACTAGGGCTAGCCCCTAGCCTAGCGGCTGGTCATGTGGGAGCTGGGTACTGGTGGTTAGCCGCTAGGCACTAGCGACTAGCCATAGCCACTAGCGGTTAACTGTTGTGTTGGTAGTTAGTGGGACCGTCAGCGCTGGCGGTGCCATCGGTGGGCCACCAGTGTTGGGAGAGCGGTGGCTGAGCGTAGGTGGCGTAGCGGTGGTGCGGTATTTTGAATGCATACTTTTTTTTTTTTGAATTTTGTGCAATAATATCCATATGACCACCTACCTCGGGGTGTGTGCATAGCCCTAAGGCAAAAATTTTTTGCCTCTCCTTGTAACATTGTCTGATTTTGACATGTTTTACATCGAAATAGGGGTTTCTCGGTGCTGTGAGCTCAACGGTGAGGTCCATTTGAGCTCAAAGTGGACCAAAATTTAGGGACACCCTAATTTCAATTAAAAAAACACAAAAGAATCCCTAAAAAGTGCTAAAAAAAAATTTTCTTTTTTGTAGCCAAAAAAGAAATAAAAAATAACATGCTATAGAGAATACTAGATCTGAAAACTATAACCAAAACCTTTCAAATCTGCTAAAAAATCCCTAATTTGAATCCTTCAAATGTGAACAAGTTGTAGTGGATTAGGCTCTGATACCATATAGGATTTGAGCAATACAAATCCATAAAACCCGAAGATTACCTGCATACAAAAACATGTTAGAAGGAAGTAGAGATAAGAAGAGGGCAAGCATTTGACTCAAAAAATGAAGAAGAAAATATTCTCAAAATAATGAATGAATTGAATGTACAATGGATCATCCTTATAAAGGAGATCGAAAGCCTTAAAAGGCAAACTTAAAAAGAAGAAGTGCATGTAATAATTAGTTAAATTATTACAAGACTAATGCATTCAATTTTATATTTAAAACAACTAGAGCATAAGTTTAAATCATCTAGTGCATGTGTATTTAAATATAAACAACTAAAAATAAAAGTGTTGACATCTTAAGAAGGGAGTAAAGTTAATTAATATAATTAATACTTTACTCTAACAATTACCTTTCACTCCTCTATCATTATAGAAGAGATAACTACCTACAACTATATTTCATAATTCCTCCTTTGAAGTATACATATATCAAGTATAATTATGAATTTACATCATATATTTAGTCTTAATAAAAACTTTTAAGCAATATAAAACTAACCCAAAATACTCTGTATCTTAATAAAATAATACACTTATTGTTTTGAATTTGAGCTCAAGCATCATGCATTGTTTATGAGCTCACTATTTGATTACTAGTCAATCAAATAGGGACATGAGGTGCTCAAACAATGAGCTCATAAACAATGTATGATGTCGTAGCTTGTAGCCCACAAGCCATCAAGACACTTTTCAATGAAATGAACATAAACAAGGAGTACCATATAATGAATATCAACAACAAAACAAATAAAAAGAGATCAAACACTTCACACAATGTCTTGAATGTAATAGAAATGATGCCCTAGCTCTCAAAGCTCACGGGTCATGAAGCATTCCAAATGAAAATATGTAAACAATGCTAGTATTAAATAGTGAGCTCATGAACAATGTATGATGCCCTAGCTTGCAGCCCATGAGCCATCAAGATATTTCCTCATGAAATGATCATAAAAAGGGTGTACCACATAGTGAATATCAACACCAAAACAAATAAAGAGAGGTCAAACACTTTACAGAATATATGATGTTTTATAAGATTTTAAGACTAAATATATTGTTTCATGAGCTCACTGTTTAAGCACCTCATGTACCTATTTGATTGGTCAGTGCTCTATTTGTTATATTGATACTATTAGATCAAATAGGGACATCAGTAATAAAATAATACACTTACTATTTTGAATCTGAGCTCATAAAGTTAACTTTCAGAAGAATATGAATGAATGCAAACATACATAAGTGGATGAACATAAATAATGAAGGTACCAAACATTGTCTGAAGTAATGAAGTGTTGATCCAGGCTTCAATCCAGTATGCTCTTGTATGATCCAAAACCTGCAAGGAAGGAAAACATGGGGTTAGATCCAAAGGATCTAAGCAATGTCTGGCACTCTAATACTGATCCTAATCTACAATTATGCATGTGCATATTCAAGCCATAGACTTCTAAAATGAACTCAAAAGCTATTATGCAAGATTGTTTTATTATTGAGATAAGGATATCTTAATTCTACAAGAATAAATGTTTTGAGAAATATTTGAATTTAATTTTGACAATAACATGAGGAGTGGTATATTTCAAGCTTTAGTGAGATTTCATACCACATAGCATAGATTATGTTCAATGTGTTATTTACACTTGTATTGGTGGGAAAACTCTTGAAAATGCACAAAAGAGATTGAATTCAACCATGTTGATTACATGACACATGTAGTTTACCTCCAGCCTAAATCAGTGTTGCATACAAATTTGCAGATGCTGCATGGTACGAAGCCTCGCTGAAGCTTGAAAATGATAAGCATTATGATGCTGAGGTATGGTGTGGTAAGCACAAGTATAATTTCTCGTAAGCTGCTATTGGTATAGTTTTTTTTTCAATAGTTGCAGAATCCAACTTTTCCTATACTTACACGTATGTATACATTTTGGGCTTGGCTTTAATGTCATGTAAATTTGAGTGAAATGGTAATAATATTTAACAGCAACAAGTATGACATTTTAAACAAGTATGCATATACATTATATAATAGGAGTGATATATTTTAATGGAAACACTTAATGAGAAGGATGCCTATATAATAGGAGGAGTGATATATTTTAATGGTAGTGGACATAGAAATTGCAATGTACGTAGTAGTATGATTGTTCATGAGCTCACTGTTTAATATGTGGCCAAGCCATGTAAATGGTACCAGGCCAACCCAATCAACCCAACAAAATGTTTCATGTTTATCTTTTTCAAATACACTCGCTCACCATTTTGTTCTTCTTCTTCACACAAATATTGCATCAAAAGTAATTGTAAACAATGATTCAAAGAAAAAAGAAACAACTACAATAGATCAGACCCCAAAAGAATGCAGTCAACTACAATAGCTCACAGTCTCAATGAAATAAATAGTGTATAAAATAATATATGGTGCACAACAACAGAAAGTATGCAATGAAAACAATAACATTGCATGATAAAATTCAATACTCTTAATTTTTATTCAAATCTATTCGAAACTCCTATCAACTCATTGTCCAATAGTTAAACTAACCTATTACTTCAAAGGAGGAATTATGAAATATAGTTGTAGGTTGTTATCTCTACTATAATGATGGAGGAGTCAAAGGTAATGATCAATGAGGTTGCTTCTATTAGATCATACATTAATACACATTAATCTACATTTATGACTGCGCATCCCTCTGCTCATCTCTTCAGTTTTTGTTTTCATAATTTTACCATCTGATGTTCCTTTTCGGTAAGAAATGGATGGAAATCTTCATGACTCTTGAAAGAATGGCCTGCATACAAATAAAAACTTGTGGTTATTCAAATGGTAAGTTCAGAGTTTCCCATAATTTGGGAGAAACGAGTTTGGAAAGACTTTGTAAGAATTTGCAAATAGCAAATATTGAACCAAGATCAAGAGGTTGAAGAAAAGCACAAGAGAGAGAAAATATGAATGCAAGGATGGATTGAATAGATCCAATGAATTAATGATATTCCCAAATTAATTGTAAAATGATTACACAATAGGCCTCCTTATATAGGAAAGGTGATATGAGAGAATGATAAGGAGCTGATAAGCTATCACCTATGCTAGGTGTAATCACATGTCCACCAAAGGTGGATCATCCTCCAATATGAAATAAAGTATGTGCATTGGATTAGGATGATAATGTGATAAGAGCACGAAAGGTGGATCTCACACACAATGAGGTATGTGATGACAACTATCAGACCAAAAGTGGAATTTCTCCTACACCATGTGCTTATTACATGTGCACACTCCTAGGTGTCCCAATCACAAACTACTATGCAATGCATTAACCTAAGTAAGATTAAGTAAAGTGTAATTAGGAATATTTAATTACACCAACACCCCGCCTTAAGTGCAACTTAGGGGAATGCACTTAAACTCACAATGCAAGATGGGTCCCGGCTACTAGGCCATATTAGGTACCCATGTACAAAATGCAATACATGAAATTCATAACTCTCATAAAGTAGAGAAAGAGGGAAAACCTCATGGGAAAAACCCTCCCCCAAAAAGAGAGAAGAAAACAAGATGCATGGATGGAGTGCTCAAGAACCCCCAAGAACTACATACATCAAGTATATACAAAGAAGTGTCCCCCCATAAGAAGGATAGTTCAAGACATGATATCCCCCCCATAATGTAGAAGCTCCCATGTTGATGAAGAGTACCTGCAAACAATAGATAAGCCAATGCTTACAAGAAACATGTCTCCCCTTAGGAAGAAATAGATACATCAAATGATGAAGAAGCCAATCCTTATGCAAATGGAATGAGGAAGAAGATGAAGGTCTCCAAGAATGAATCTCTGAAGACTGATTAGGAATCTCCAAGCTCAAAGAATCTATCACTTCATGTGACAAATCAAGTGAAGAAGGAGAATAATCAAGTACACCAATCTCCAAAGAACGTGAAGAAGTATCCCCATCTATGATGAAACTGTCATCAAGGGAAAGAGAAACCCTCTCATGTATGTCTTCCAAATCTACATCATGAGAATCAACAAATGTTGAAGATGCATCCAAGTAGTCATCACATTCTGCAAGATCTGAAACACTCTAAATATCCTGCTGAATAGTAGAGCCCATGTCTGAAGAAGCAGGAGGTTGAGGAGTAGGAAGATCAAGACTTGTCTCAACAACAAAATGATTCAAGTGCCCAAAATTATTCTCATAATTATCCCTTGGCAAAGGGATGAGTACATCATGAATATCATCATCATTATCAAAAAAAGTGGAAAAAGAATACAAGTGGGATGTATGATCAACAACTCCCATAGCTATGACATCTCTAGTCTCCATGTCCCTAATGTAGACATAATCAGGAGTGAACTCAACAATTTTACCTTGTGCCCCATGTGTAATTTGGTAAATAGAAAGAAGATTAGTGGTCAAGGATGGTACACAAAGAACATCATTAAATGTCCCCTCTCCCATAGGAATAGAACCTTTCCCACAAACTCTCATGAATGTGTTGTTACCCATAAAAATATTAGGAGAATTACAAGGCTCAAAAGAAGAAAACATATCCATAGAAGATGTCATATGATGTGATGCACCTGAATCAAGAAGCCATTTACCTTTCTCAGGATGTGTGGAAGCCATGAATGCTTGTCCTTTACCTTTATCTTTGGATGATGATGGAGATGTAGAAGCTGCCAATTGTGTAGAAGGAGCAAACACTGATGAGGGAAACTTAATGTTGTGTTTCTGAATGATGTGAGTTAGCTCATCAATCTTCTTTTGAAAACACTTATGCTCATCATGTCCTAACTTTTGACAATATGCAGATTTATCTCTCTTTCTTCTAGATGATTCCTCTCTTGAAGAGGACTTGGATTCAATACTTTTTGGTGAAGAAGATTCATTACCTTTGTCATGAGGCTTAGGATCCTTATTGTGTTTCTTTCCTTTTCCATTAGAAGCCTTAGAAGTAGACTCACTTGCAATCAATGCTTGATGTGTGGAAGGCTTCAGCTGACCCATGTGTGCTAACTTTGTTTGTTCCCTTATGAGCTGTGCTACAAATTCATCAAGAGAGGGAAATTTGTATGCACTACCAAGAGCATCCATAGTAGCATAGAATGTAGAAACAAAGATAGAATATTCAAGACCAAGCTTGGAAGGAATAGAAAAGATCAATTGTTCATCCCCTTTAACAATGCCACATGAAGAAAGCTCCAATCTAATAGTATTGAACTTAGAGAAAAAATCTTGAATATTGTCAAAATCCCTAGGATTGAGACCTATGAGATCATTCTCTAATCTGAATTTTCTCATTCTATCAGGTTTACCAAAGAGTCCTTCCAATGTGATCTAAGCATCATGAGGATGTGTGCAAGATGCAATATGAAAGTGCAAGTCACAAGAGATGGATGATCTAAGAGAGCCAAGTGTTTTATCCCTTTGATCAAACCATTTTCTCCTTTCTACAACACCTATTTGAGGTTCTTGATCCTACCCAAGAGTCATTCTAAGAAATCCAAGACTCAACAAATGATCACTTAAAGATACTTTCCATTCATGGTAGTTATATGGAGTGAGGATTTTAACCTTTTAACTATCCATATTACAACCAAATAATGACTAATAACTACTCATAACTCCTTCAAATTACTAATGCAAATCAAAAAACTGAAATCCAAGGATTAACCAAGTGCAATTATACCACCAAAATAGCCTATTTCTGAAAGTGATATGTCTACCCAAAATCACTCAAATATAATTGTAGATATGGAAAGTAGACAAAAAATCATGCACTTTCAAAAAAAAATTCACCTCAAAATGTTACCGTATGTGCCCAAACGAAGCCCTGGAAGTTGCAGAAATCAAGAATAGACAAGTACAGTCATCAAAATCTGCAATTTCTGAAAAATGAAGCCACCAAAATGTAAAATCAACACCACCACTAGAAAATTCAGGAAATTATACCCAATTTCAAAAAAAATTGCACCCGATTTGGAGCCCGGATGACCAAGTTATGGCCTCTCAAAGTTAGACTGCCAAATCAAAAATGCAAATGGTGAGGGCAAAGAATTTTCAAACCCTGTTGACGTCTTAAAAGTAGTGCATTAAATTTGACAGTCAAATGACCATCATGAAAAAGCCAATTTGGCCTATTTTGACAGCTAGATGGTCGTCAATTTAAAACCTATCAAATGATGACATCAGCAAAAATGTGGACCCCTTCGGTGATGTAGATGGTGACTCGGCTTGTCGTACAGATTCGTACATGTTATGTATCGATGGTGACATGGTAGTAGTGACTAGGTGGCATCACGTGGTTGCAGCGGATTGGTCCACATGTCTACTGACTGTGCGCGGGGAGGTGCTGCAAATGCCCCCATGGCGGGGTACAAAGTCTAAGGCGGACTGAATGAACGGGCATCGCATGGCAGTGGAAGGTGGCACCAAGGAGCGGTGGTGGTTTCTTTCTCCATGGGTGGTGGTGGCCACTTTCTGCAGATGGGGAGATCTGCACCGGCGGAGGACCGGTGGGAAGCGGCTGGTGGCGCCGCTACAAGTGGCGCTGCCGGTGGCAGGGACAAATTAGTCCCTCATTGTGTGCATGAATGGTTTTCTAACCATTTTTATATGAAAAGTGCCTACATTTAAAAACAAATGGAAAGGCCATGGGCTATATTGGGCTTGGCTTCTGCTTGCCTTCGATGTGAGGCCCGGATTAGCTCACTGTGACGTCATACTGACAACGAAATTTGGAGAATATTCTCTAATATAGGCATGGTGTACAGGGCACGTACCAAGCCCGAAAAGCAAATATTTTTGCAAATTAAAAAATATTTTTTTTTTTTTTTGAAAAATTGTACTGCAGAGGCAGATCGGGCCATATGGTCCGATTTGCAAAAAAATTTTGCCTCAATTTGGACTTTCACCGAATATGAGCAAGTTTATAGTTGATTTTAACTGAAATAGCCTCTTGAACACAATGGTGAGGTCATATTTGCTCCAAGATGCCTCTATCGCACGCTGGTTGCCAGATCTAAGATTTGGACCTCCAAATTTTGCATCAAGCTCTCTTCAAATCAGCTAATCAAAAACACTCCAATGGCTCTGATACCATGTAAGAATTTGCAAATAGCAAATATTGAACCAAGATCAAGAGGTTGAAGAAAAGCATAAGAGAGATAAAATATGAATGCAATGATGGATTGAATAGATCCAATGAATTAATGATATTCACCAATTAATTGTAAAATGATTACATAATAGGCCTCCTTATATAGGAAAGGCGATATGAGAGAATGATAAGGAGCTGATAAGCTATTATCTATGCTAGGTGTAATCACATGTCCACCAAAGGTGGATCATCCTCCAATATGCAATAAAGTATGTGCATTGGATTAGGATGATAATGTGATAAGAGCACAAAAGGTGGATCTCACACACAACGAGGTATGTGATGACAACTATCACACCAAAAGTGGAATTTCTCCTACACCATGTGCTTATTAGATGTGCACACTCCTAGGTGTCTCAATCACAAACTACTATGCAATGCATTAACCTAAGTAAGATTAAGTAAAGTGTAATTAGGAATATTTAATTACACCAACAGACTTCAATCTTTCATTGAGGGAAAGGATTTTACTTGCATTAAGAAGAAACCTTAGGTTTTTTCACTTCATTTTCAGCGTCTTCTATTGATTTTCTTTTCAACTCAATAGATATTTTTTTGTTCATCAAGTGATCAAAACTCATCGAAATAGCACTTGTGGAAGGATCAGGGCATTTCCTCTATGACTCAAAATCACTTTAGATCTTCTCAGAATGAAAAATAGAAATATCTTTTTCACAACCATCTCTTACCAAAAAGGAATGTCAGATGGTGAAATCTACGAAAACAAAAATTTAAGATATGAGAAAAGGGATGTGCAGTCATAATGTTTCTAGCAGATGTCCTATTAATGCAACAGAAAAGAAAATGACCCTAGAGGCTGCTAAGTCTTTTGATTCAGAAAATGCCTTTCAATTAGTAATTAATGAGGTTGCTGCTATTAGATCATACATTAATAAACTTACTATTTTGAATTTGAGCTCAGGCATCATGCAATGTTATTGTTGTCATTGCATGCTTGCTGTTGTTGTGCACCATATATTGTTTTATACACATAGAACAATAGATTTGGGGACATAGCCTTATGTTCAATCTTTAGTAATGGTTTGTGGAACTAATTACTAGATGAGTGACTACAGTACCCTAGTTTTCATTATTATATGATCTTGTTTAATTTGTGTTCATTTCATGCAAAGATAAATGTAAAGGAAAAGAAATTTTTGCATCTAAAGATTACAAGTATATATATGAAAAATAACTTGTCTATACTATACAATGAAAATAACTTTTAGAAGAAAATGCAAGAGTACATGCATACATAAGAGGATGAACATAAATAATAAGGGTGCCAGACATTGCCTAAAGTGATGAATTTTTGACCTGCATATGAATCTAGTGTGCCCCTGTGTGATCTAGAACCTGCAAAGAAAAGAGAGATGGGGGTTAGATAAAAAATATCTAAGCAATGAATGGCATCCTATTACTGATCCTCATCTACAATTATGCATGTGCATAGTCAAGCCATACACTTCTAAAAGAAAAACCAAGCTCACAGTCTCAATGAAATAAATAGTGTATAAAACAATATATGGTACACAACAACAACAAGCATGCAATGAAAATAATCCTTATTTTATTATTGATGTCCCTATTTACATTTTTTTATCGAATGACCCAAAAATATCAAGAATCATCCTATATTGTCACAAACAGCCAACTTTTAGAACAATATAAATGAATGCAGACATACATAAGTGGATGAACATAAATAATGAAGGTCCTATATGGATAGTTCTAATGCTTTTCCATTACAACAATTGAGCATTCATCATTTGGTATATGAATAGGTGAAAAAATCTAGACATCCAGACATGTGTACTGTGAGCTTTCCTGCAACAAATGGACTTGTGATGATTTTCATAATAGTACATGTGTTGGAAGCAAAGCTCATAGTACTACTTAAGAAAATATGAATGTTCATCACCTATGCATATCAAATTTGTTCATAGAATATATATGAACAACAAAACAAATTTTATTACTGATGTCCCTATTTGCATCTTTTCATCAAATGACCCAAAAACATCAAGAGTGGTCCTATATGGTCACTAATAGCCAACTTTCAGAAGAATATGAATGATTGTAAACATACAAAAGTGGATGAACATAAATAATGAAGGTACCAAACATTTCTTGAAGTAATGAAGTGTTGACCGAAGGTTCAATCCAGTATGCTCTTGTATGATCCAAAACCTGCAAGGAAGGAAAAGATGGGGTTAGATCCAAAGGATCTAAGCAATTCCTGGCACCCTATTAACAATCCTCATCTACAATTATGCATGTGCATAGTCAAGTCATACACTTCTAAAACAAACTATGCTATAGAACATGGGTGTGTGTTAATGTGATTCAAAAACTATTATGTAAGATTGTTTTATTTATTGAGAAAATGATATCTTAATTCTACAAGAATAAATGTTTTGAGAAATATTTGAATTTAATTTTTACAATAACATGAGGAGTGATATATTTCAAGCTTCAGGGAGACTTCATCCCACATAGTGTTCATAGATTATGTTCAATGCATTATTTACACTTGTATTGGTGGGAAAACTCTTGATATTAATCCAATAACAAGAAATATTAATCCAATAATAGGAAATGCATTACAACTGCCAAGCTCACAGTCTCAATGAAATAAATAGTGTATAAAACAATATATGATACCCGAGCTCAAATTCAAAATAGTAAGTGTATTATTATATGTATGATATAATAGTAGCAACCTCATTGATCATTACCTTTAACTCCTCCATCATTAATTCAATAATAGAAAATACATTACAAATGCCAAGCTCACGGTCTCAATGAAATAAACAGTGTATAAAACAATATATGGTGCACAATAGCAGCAAGCATGCAATGACAAGAATAACATTGCATGATGCCCAAGCTCAAATTCAAAATAGTAAGTGTATTAATGTATGTTTTCATGAGGTCAGATATTAAACGGTGAGTTCATGAACAATGCCAGTATTAAATAGTGAGCTCATGAATAATGTATGATGCCCTAGCTTGCAGCCTATGAGCCATCAAGACATTTCATCATGAAATGATCATAAATGGGGAGTACCACGTAGTGAATATAAAAAACAAAACAAATAAAGAGAGATCAAACACTTCACACAATTTCTTGAAGGTAATAGAAATGATGCCCTAGCTCTCAAAGCTCACAGGTCATCGAGCATTCCAAATGCTAAGATGTAAATAATGCCACTATTAATAATGCTAAGATGTAAACAATGCCACTGAAATTGATTTAATGAGAAGACAAAGCTCGAATTCCTACCTTCCAAATGAAAAGATGTAAACAATGCCAGTATTAAATAGTGAGCTCATGAACAATGTATGATGCCCTAGCTTGCAGCCCGCGAGCCCTCAAGACATTTCCTCATGAAATGATCATAAACAGGGAGTACCACATAGTGAATATCAACAAAAAAACAAATAAAGAGAGATCAAACACTTCACACAATACCTTGAAGGTAATAGAAATGATGCCCTAGCTCTCAAAACTTGCAGGTTGTCGAGCATTCCAAATAAAAAGATGTAAACAATGCCAGTATTAAATAGTGAGTTCATGAACAATGTATGATGCCCTAGCTTGCAGTCCATGAGCCATCAAGATATTTTATCATAAAATGATCATAAACAGGGAGTACCACATAGTGAATATCAACAACAAAAAAAATAAAAAGAGATCAAACACTTCACACAATGCCTTGAAGGTAAGAGCAATGATGCCCCATCTCTCAAAGCTCGCGGGTCATCGAGCATTCCAAATACAAAGATGTAAACAATACCAGTATTAACATTCATATTTTTTCATTAAATCAACAAATTCCATCAAAATAAAATTGAGTTAATGAGAAGACAAAGCTCAAATGCCTACCTCAAGTCATGGATGTCATATAAAGATCAAATGCTAAGGAACTATGTTATAAAATTTCATGCCAAATTTCAAGGCATGAAATTTTATAACTGTACATATATTTTCTTTGACTCCCCCACATTGTAAACTCAATGCTAAGGAGAAAAAATTATGATGTCAAAAAGTATGAAATTTCATGCCTTGAAATTTTATAACATAATTCCTTAGTAGTTGCTATAGGAAGAGCAGTGCAAGGTGGCAACTTTTCCATTTTACCACATTTAGGGCACTCTTTTACCATGCTTTATGAGCTTTATGTTTTTTTTTAAGTGAAGACAAAGATTATCTTAATTTTTTATCTTTAAATTTTATTCATTTTATGATTTTAAATATTGAATTAAAAATATAAACTTTTAAGAAACTTTTACATCTTTTCATCAAATGGCCCAAAAACATCAAGAATCGACATATATGGTCACTAATAGCTAGCTTTTAGAAGAATATGAATGAATGAAAACATACATAAGTGGATGAGCATAAATAATGAAGGTACCAGACATTGCTTGATGTAATGAAGTGTTGACCGAGGTTCAATCCAGTATGCTCTTGTATGATCCAAAACCTACAATCAAGGAAAAGATGGGGTTAGATCCAAAGGATCTAAGCAATGCTTGGCACCCTATTACTGATCCTCATCTACAATTATGCATGTGCATAGTCAAGCCATACACTTCTAAAATAAACTATGCTATAGAACATGGGTGTGTGTTATGTGATTCAAAAGCTATTATGCAAGATTGTTTTATTTATTGAGATAAGGATATTTTAATTCTACAAGAATAAATATTTTGAGAAATATTTGAATTTAATTTTGACAATAACATGAGGAGTGATATATTTCAATCTTCAGCGAGACTTCATACCACACAATAT
>BSBK01010702.1:45000-102500 GCA_027943335.1 Chamaecyparis obtusa
TATCACAAATCACTCAGTTTTGACCCCATCTCTACAACACACTTAACTTAGCTCTCACCCAAATCTCTCTCTCTCTCTCTCTCTCACACAAACACACACACACATCACCCTCTTTGTCTCCCCATTATCTACTCTCTCTCTTTCATTACCCTTATGAAAGAGAGAGAGTAGATAATAGAGAGAGAGAGAGGGGTAATGAGAGAGAGAGTAGATAAGGGGGAGAGAGAGAGAGGGTGATGTGAGAAGAGAGAGAGGGTGAGAGAGAGAGAGAGAGAGAGAGAGAGAGAGAGAGAGAGAGAGAGAGAGAGAGAGAGAGAGAGAGAGCTAAGCTAAGTTTGTCGTAGAGATGGGGTCAAAACCAAGTGATTTGTGATAAAATGAGTTAAAACCCTTTGGGAATCCTTTTTATAGCTTCAGTTTGACCTTAGAAATCCATGATGGATTGTGGGAGGTAACCCTATTGAAGGCTTGTTGAATCCTAAAATTTGGCTAAGTCTAGAATTTTTCAAATCTAGAATCTGCATGTTAACTCCTATGAAGCTCGAACCTATCCCAAACATCTTGAAAGCATTATAATTTATAATTTATACAAATATAACTTAAATTATAAGAAATTAAAATTATCAAACTTATACTTAAATGTTATATTTGTATAAATTAACCCCCTCTCTTTGTATAAATTACCTCTCTCTCTCTCTCTCTCTCTCTCTCTCTCTCTCTCTCTCTCTCTCTCTCTCTCTCTGTATATATATATATATATATATATATATATATATATATATATATATATATATGTCTTACATATTGCACATGCCCTATAGGGCACACACGCTATAGGGTAGGGCATGTGCACTATGCAAATCTATCACTTTCATAGCGTGCACATGCTATGAAAGTCATAGATTTAAATAGTGTGCATGCCCTATAGGGCATGTGTTCTTTGTAAAGCTTTCAAATTTACCAATCCTAAGGCTTAGATTTTCCTTGGAGATCCAACCCAAAGGCTTGGATGATTGAAATAGGCATGAGACATGTTTTCTAGTAGACATACAAAAAAATGACATATTTTTTTGTGTGCTCCTCGCCAGTTTTACTCATGGCTCAAGAACGTAAAAATCAGACAACGTGATATTGCAGATCTCTCTATTAGCTATCTAAGCATATAATTTATTTTGAATTATGATTATGTTAAGTTTCAACTCTAATTTCTTTTGTGTGTATGTCCATTTTTTGTAAAAACTAACATTCAGTATTTTGGGCATAGATTTTGGCTCATTCATTGAATTTTGCAACAAGTTACATTTTTAGAAACTAGACTCCATTCTACACACTTTAGAAAAAAAGAAAATTTTATTTTTGATTAGTTTTAAATGATTTCTAGGGGGAGCACACAAAAATTTCATGTTTTTAAGATGTGTGCACTTCGTAAATTCATCAAAAATTATACATTCATCAAAAAATTACCAAAAAAATCTGGGATAAACTATGGCGTGTTAGCTAACTTCTCACTAGAGCAATTAAAAGAATTCAAAAAAAAAGTTAACATTTTAGGGGGAGCACACCTTACGCTATGTTATGTTTTTGGACAAAAAATAGGACCACTTTTTGTGCTCCCCCTTTTTGAGGCATTAATCTGCACCATTTTCAAAATAAGTTAGTAGTTTAGGAACTAGATTCAGAGTATTACAACTCTTTTTTTTGTCACTTCAATTTCTTGTTGAAGTTCAGAGTTTACTGATTTTAGGAAAAAAGTGGCATCTTATACCCCATTTTTGGTCCCCCATCTTTGTGCACTTACCCAGTGGCATCACAAATTGACATCAAAATTTGACCCCAAATATTGTAGTGCCAATACGAAGGGTTCCCCTTCGCCCTCCCTCTTCCATTCAGCACAGGTCGTACCCCTTACTCCTGCTACCAATGCATCAAAGGACTTTGGTCTTAATGGCGGTTCTAATATCAACCCTAATCCCTCTGTCAAAGCTAAGTCCTTCTCCAAAGTGGTCGCAAACTCTAGTGGTGTCATGGATGTGAAGGAAAAAGTTTTTGTTTCAAGAGCCCAAGATGCAGCCATTTTTGGTAAGAGCTCCTCATCTTCTTCAACCCCTTTCTCTATCGCTCATGACCTTAAGATCCTTATTGAAATTGCTAAGGAAAAGAATAGGTTAAGGAATACAACAATTTTCTTCTCTACTATGGGATTGGATAAATACCCTCCTAGGAAATTTCTAGATGATTGGTTTCACAACTATTGGAATCTCAAGTTGGGTTTCCATATTTCATTCTGTAGGAAAATACAAAAAGGTTTATTTGTTCTTTTCTTCGCTAATGGTGAATCTCAAGTTGAAGTCCTGAAAAAATAATACTGGACCATGGGATCCACATCCTTTTGTGCTTTGGCTTGGTCTCCTAAGGCTATGGATGAGGAGGTCCTTTCCCTCTTTTCTCTTCGATGGATTCTGGTAAAAATGTGCCCCCCCATTCTTATGGAGGTTTTTTCCTCAGTTACTTGAACCATTGGGCAAAACTATCCGCATGGATGATACCATCAACTTGGTTCTACATATGGATGCTAGGGTTCTTAATTCCCTACTACCTAGTAAAGAAATCCCTCTAGATATATCTATCAATATCACAGAGGAAGATTTTGTGTTCCCTATCAAAATTCTGGGAGGCTTGAATGCTTGTTTCTGTTGGAGATTTGTCAGTAGGCCAGTACTGACTGTATGTTTGTCATTGATGACAACATATGGAAAGTAGTATGCATGGAAGTCTTAATCAGTAAGCCTTCTGTATATGTTGCATGGACATGATATCAGCATGATATCATGGACCCAGAGGTTGAATGTGAGTACAGACAATTATACAATAGCTTGTGTCAGCACTGTTCTTGACAGAGTTACATGCAGTGTTTTGTGTATGGTTGTTCATACAATTTTCCTATGCACATGAAACCTAGGATATGTGTTTTAGACATGTTAGTGATGTTAAGTTCATGGATGCATGGTCTGATGATGAATGCAAGTGAAGTTATGCAATCGCTATTCACAAGTAGAAGTTTCCTACATTTGTTCAACAAAGCCAACAGAGATTTTATTGGTTCTTGAGTTGCACCTATCTCTATGGTATGAACCCTTGGAGTTAAGCTTAGAGATGAGTTTTTGATGTTTGGTTAAGAGCGCATGAGTTAATTTAGCTTGTAGAGAAAGTTCCAATTGTTTTGGTAAAGCCAACAGTGTGCAGCATGCATCTACAATTATCTTATTTAGACAAGTCCTAGATTATTTTGCGTGTGTTATAGAGTTGACAAATGTTTTTTGGAGTTTATTATGGTTTCTCTATTATGATTTCAAGTTGGTTCTAATAGGTAGACCTGATCATATCATTTAGAGGAAATATATTTATAGGCAGTCATTTGTGATTGTTGAAGTGTGGTTGATGGTTGATTAATCAGAGCAGACCAGAGTGTGCAAAGTGTTGAGCCATCAGAAGAAGGTCAATGTGACCAAGTAGTATATGTGTTCTATTCATTGGAATTGATGCAAACAACAAGTCAAAGTGTAGTTCACCAAGATCTAGATATAGTGTATATCTTTTATTCAGAAGGTTGTAGTCTTCACCCCTTTTAGCAGTGACCTCTCAGACAGTGCATCCTCTCCCCTAATAGAGAAAATTGTAAAAGACTCCTAACAGGATCTGACCCTTAAGTAGGTCTACTGTACTTCATATATTGTAAAGCTACTCCTAACAGGGTAAAGGATCTTCTAACAAGGATCATTATACACTAGTACAGAATATTAGTGGGTATCAAGTCCCACTAGGGTTTTTACCTATTTGGGTTTCCCCATAACCAAAATATTGGTGTTGTGTTCATGTGTTCTTTCATTGTGTTTATGCTTTATGTTTAAGTATACTTAATTAGATAAAGAATTGAAACTTGTAGATAACTGATTCACCCCCCCCCTCTCAGTTATCTCTTGGGACTATTCCTAACAATTGGTATCAGAGCCAAGTGTCTCAGAGAGAAGTTTAACAGCTTGAGGTTGATCAGATGGCATACTTCAAGAAAGAGAGTCCTAAGTTTGATGGAGAAAAGTATCTTGATTGGAAGAACAACATGATGACTCATTTTCAGTGTATTGCTTATGAAGTTTTCAATGTAACTATCAAAGTAGCCAAGATTCCTACTTTAGAAGACCTTGAACATGATGATGCTACTTACACTCAAAAGGAATTGTTTCATCATAATGCTATAGCTAAAGAAGCCCTTATCATCACACTATCTGATAGTCGTGTGCTAAAATATTGTCACACTTCTATGAATCCTTACATGCAAGAAAACTCAACAATGAGCCCTTACAAATCGATCCATAGCTCTCTATGCATGGAGTTGCAAGGTTTGTAAAATTGCTCTCAGCTAGAGCTATAAACTCATGACCTTGCTAGTCAACCACACAATAAGAGATTCACAATCAAAGACAAGGGCAACAATACCAATATCTCCATTGAAATCAATATGGATGCAATGCAATGCAAATTAATCTAAGATAAGCATGCAAGTATGCAAATTAGGCTATGAAAATAGAAATGAAAAAGTTACAAACCCTCTAATTAAACTATGTGAGATTAATCTAAAACATGAAAGGAAATGGTACCATGATGATTCAACTATGATGCAAGCTAGGATGTGATGTAGATGCAAGATGAATGTCAATGATACTCCAAATCTTCAAAACTTGATGCAAGAATGTCTCCAAAAGCTTCAAGATGAATTAAAAAATCTATAGCATAACAATAGCATAAAATTCAAGTGTATGCAAAATGAAGAAGAGATCTCTTCTTTTATAGAGAATGAGAAATCAATGGAGGATTGAGATTAAGAGGCAAAAGACTTAATCAATGATGGAGAAAAATAGAAGCTTGATCCTTGTCCACAAATATCCTCCAATAAGAAAATTAGAAGCATTTACTTTATGTTGAGCATTTACTTTATGTCCATGTGAGACAAAAAGTACTTTTCTTTTATTTTTTATTTTATGTTTTTTTATAAATAAGAATTAAATGCTTTATTTGTGCAACTGATGAAGGGTGCTCCCCTTAATACCACAAACACAAAATAGAGAAACAACAACAATAATATGCAAGAACAGAAAATTGGCTTCTTATTATCTCCACAAATGTGGAATTACAAACTTTCAAAATTACAATATGCAAAGCCACATGGGCATTCCTTACAATATTCTATAGGACAAAGCTTCAAATCAATACCCAGATCTACTACCCAAAACTATTCTGAACTGCCTAAGACAATAATACAACCTTCCTTATATAGGCAATTTTCCACCGCTTGAGAAGGTTCTAGAATTTAGCCAATAAGGCCGACCAAACTTAGAATTATTTTATTTTACATTTTATTACATCATAGTCAGCTCAAGATAACCTTTGAAGCCCGAACAGAAATTTTGAAGAAAATTATTTTCTGCCATTTCAGGTGGCCCAACTTTCGAAGACCATAAGTCATCACCAGTTGACCCGATCGGATATTATAACCCCATTTCAAAAATGCCACGAAGCGTTCTACAGGCTTGACCCGTGCAACTGCCCATCACCCAAATTTTTAACCTCATCCAGGGCCTCTAAAGCTTTCAAAACTGAGTTCAAAGTTTCTGTACCCTACTGTCAATACCGAAAATCTTCAATATCTTCCAATATACACTTGATCTGGCAATGAAACTTTACTAGCAGACTTATATGACCAAAATGAACCTCCAAGAAAGAAATCAGATCATTCTGAGCACATACAAAAATTACCAAAAATACTAACTTTCCATAAATAGCAGCTCTGCACAAAATAGCCCTTATTAAATATAAAAATAGAAATATTTTTTTGGGTGATGCAAGATTGCTCTTACACCCAGGATGCTCCTGCATCAGACACCCAGGGTAATTTGAGAAGTGACCCTGTCACGACTCAGGTGTGCAAAGGAAAACCAAGACGGTTAACCTCCTCCTTTGTTAGCCATGATGAATCTTTTATAGGTCATCCTTTCTATTTAACCAAATACTCTTTATATGTCCTATTCCTTGTGCTTCTACCAACACGACTGTCCAGTATGTCTTCAATCTCCTTGATATCTGAACTGGTTGCTGGAATACTCCACTGTACTGCTGCAACCTCATCTTCAACACCTCCTTCATGATACTCTGTCAAATCTGAAATGTTAAACACTGGTGAAATATTCAGCTCACTAGGCAATTCTACCTCATATGCATTTCTTGAATCATGCTTTTTCAATATCTTACATGGTCTAAACTTCTTCATTTTCAGCTTGTTATATGTATCAACTGAAAACCGCTCCTTCTGTAAATGAACCATGACTTCATCACCAACCTGAAATTCCTTATATCTCCTTTTCTCATCTGCCTTAGCCTTATACTATGCGTTCATCTTGGTAATATGCTTCCTCACCTCCCCATGGATGTTCTTCAAGTGTTCTGCAAAATCCTCAGCTTCAGCACTACTTATTTCTCCTTTATCTATCTTCCTTAGTTCAGATGCATTTCTCGGACTACTTCCATATACAATCTGGAATGGTGATTTACCAGTGCTCCTGTTGACAGAATTATTGTAGGCAAATTCTGCCTGTGGTAAAATCAAATCCCATCCTGTTGGCTTATCTCCAACCAAACATCTTAGCAAATTTTCCCAACTCCTATTCACCACCTTTGTCTATCCATCAGTCTGTGGATGATGTGATGAACTGAACTTCAAATCTGTCTTCAACTTCTTCCACAATGTACGCTAGAAATATCCAACAAACTTAGTGTCCCGATCTGAAACTATGGTCTTTGGAAAACCATGAAGTCTCACTACTTCTCTGAAAAATAATTCTGCTACATGAATAGCATCATTAGTCTTCTTACAGGGAATGAAATGTGCCATTTTTGAAAATTTGTCAACCACCACAAAAATTGAATCATGTCCATGCCGAGTCCTCGATAAACCAAGAACAAAGTCCATGCTGATATCCTCCCAAGGCTTCTCTGGTACAGATAATGGCTGATACAACCCCGTATTCTGCTTCACTCCTTTCACCATCTGACATACTCTGCAACTCTATACAAACTTCTTCACATCTTGCTGCAACTGTGGCCAATAATAATTCTCACTAACCAAAGAAAGGGTTTTGTCATGACCAAAATGTCCAGCTAATCCTCCGCTATGCTTCTCCTTGATGAGATTCTCCCTCATAGAACTTCGTGGAATGCACAACTGACTCCTTTTGAATAGCATATCATCTTGGATGATGAAATCCAGCCATTTCATCCTGTCTAGAGTAACAGGTTCTGTACAAGCTTTCCAAGCTTCACCAAAATCAGGATCCTCTGGATACAAATACTTGAGTTCCTTAAACCCAACCACTTCAATCTACATTTCTATCAGCAATAGTTGCCTTCTGCTAAGAGCATCAGCAACCCTATTGGACTTTCCACTCCTCTGTTTCAAAACAAATGTATAACTCTACAAAAACTCAACCCATTTCAAATACCTCTGATTCAACTTTCCTTGACTATTCAAATATTGCAAAGCTTGATGATCAGTATACAAAACAAACTCTTTAGGAAGCAGATAATGTCTCCACTTCTTTAATGCCTGAACTATAGCATAAAATTTTTGATCATAAACAAAATATTTCCTCTTGGCATCATTTAACTTCTCACTGAAATAAGCAACAGGTTTACCTTCTTGGCTCATAACAGCTCCTATTGCAGTACCACTAGCATCACAATCTACTTGAAACACCTTATTAAAATTTGGAAGTGCTAAAACAGGTTTTTCTGTAACCTTTTGTTTCAACAATTGAAAACTCTTTTTTGCCCCATTAGTCCACTTAAACTCTTTTCTATCCCCTCTCATTGTTTCAGTCAAGGGTCCACAAATACTGCTAAAATTTCTGATAAACTTTCTGTAAAAAATAGCTAGACCATGAAAAGATCTTACCTCAGTAGCACTCCTTGGAGTAGGCCATTCAAGGATAGCCTGTACCTTCTCTGGGTCCATTTTTAGACCTTCTCCTGAAACTACAAACCCCAAATACACCAACTCTTTCTTCACAAAATTGCACTTCTTCAAATTAATCAATAATTTCTCTTCTCTCAATTTCTCAAATACCATACGAATATACATCATATGCTCATCCAATGTCTTACTAAAGATCAAAATATCATCTAGGTAAACAATGACAAACTTACCCAGAAATTATTTCAAAACTTCGTTTATGAGCCACATGAAAGTGCTCGGTGCATTGGTTAGCCCAAAAGACATGACTAACCACTCATATAGTCCTTCTTTTGTCTTGAAAGAAGTCTTCCATTCATCTCCTTCTCTGATCCAAATCTGATGATATCCACTCTTCAGATCTATCTTTAAAAATTACACAGCTCCACTCAAACAGTCCATAATATCATCCATTCGTGGCAATGGAAACCTGTACTTGATTGTGATCTTGTTTATTGTCCTAGAATCTGTACACATCCTCCATTCTCCATTCTTCTTTGGTGCTAATACTGCTAGTATAGCACAGGGACTCAAACTCTCACGGATCAATCCTTTATGTAACAGTTCATGTACTTGTCTGTTCAACTCCTCACTTTCTGCAGGTGTCATTCTGTGTGCTGCCTTATTTGGCAAACTCACTCCTGGGATCAATTCCATCTGATGACTGATCTTCCTGACTGGTGGTAATCCATCAGGCACGTTATTAGATACAATATCTTGAAACTCATTCAACAAATCTACAACTTCTACAGGAACATCTTCTACTTCTTCTTTACCAGCTTTTGGAATTAAAGCAAAACATACATGCTCATGCCTCATACCATCTAGGAAATTTCTTCCATCAACAAAAGTTATCCTTGCATTACCACATACATTTTCTTCAGTCTCCTTCAATGGTTTTAGCTTATGTCACACTCCATCCTTTGTCAGGGAATAGGTATTCGCACGACCATCATGTACAGTACATCTGTCAAACTGCCATGGTCTACCCAATAACATATGACATGCATCCATAGATATGATATCACACAATACCTCATCTTGGTATCCTCCAATCTTGAACTTCACTAGGCATTATTCATTGACCATGAACTTGTGGTCATTGTGTACCCAGGCAATCCGATATGGATGTGGGTGTTTCTGTCTCTTGAGCTTCAACTTTGTCACCATCTCTTCTGACACCAAATTGTCAGTGCTTCCACTATCAATAATCATATCATAACATTTACCTTCACACTTGCACCTGGTGTGAAACAGGCTCCTCCTTTGCTCAGGTTCATTCTCACCACTCAACAGGACTCTTCTGTTAATCAACATTTCTCCTCTTTTAGCATCTTCAAAATTTGATGATCTGGCATCTTCATCTACATGTGCAACTCCGGCCTAGCCTTCATTTCTCCTATCTGTTCTACCTTGGCATTGAGGACATTCAAATGCCCTATAACCTTATTCTCCACAGTGAAAACATGTTCCACGGAAGCCACCTCTTCCAGATCCTTATCCTCTTCCTCTTCCTCTCTGATCTCTATTATTCTGATCCTGGAAGTGATTGGAATTATTTCCTCACTGATTCTGACTGCTACTGGCCTCATCCTTCTTTTTTGGATCTTCATTTCGGCCACCATATGACCGTCCACCAGATCGTCCACCACGACCTCTTCCATTTTGTCTGCTCTCAAACTTCTTGTTCAGCTTTTCCTCTACTTTTAGGAAAAACTGGTATGCCTCTTCAATACTGTTCATTCGAACCAGATTCAGCTCCTCCTGAATGCTTGGCCTTAACCCATTAAGGTATCGGGCAACTTTCTCCTTATCAGCTTCTGCATGGCCTGTTCTGATGAGAAGTCGATAGAACTCCTTTGTATACTCCTGAACAGATCTTCCTGCTTGCTTTAAACTCTGCATTTTCTTCAGTAGGTCAAGCTCATAATCAACAGGAATGAACTGTCACTTCAATTTATCCACCATCTGATCCCATCTCGTGATTTTCTCCTTTCCCCTTCTATTTTGCTCCAACTGAATTTCTTGCCACCAGATCTTCGCATGACCTTTCAGTCTGGCCTTCGCAAATTTGACCCTATCAGGATCCTCAACATCTTCATACTCAAAATATTCCTCACATTCATTGATCCAGTCGATCAATTCTTCTGGGCTAAGATTTCCATAAAATGTAGGAACCTCAATCTTAGGTCTCTTCCCAATCTTAGAAATGGTCCGAAAATGTCTTTCTTCCTCCTGGTTCACAATTTTGACTTCTCCTTCTTGATATTCTTCTTCAGCTTCATCCTCTCTTTCATCTCTGACATTAAGATTCATTCCTCTACGAATCTCTTCTTGCAATGCTCGCACTTGTCTCTGTAGCTCTCTAACCTCAGGTGTCACAGCACCAGGTCTTCCGCCACATTCTCTTTATGAAGACATTTTCGCGATGCACACTAAAACCCTAACCACGGTCCTAGTGAAAACTGTCTCATAGTCGGTGATTTGTTTACACACTCAAGAACCCCTGCTCTGATACCACTTAATGAAGGGTGCTCCCCTTAATACCACAAACACAAAATAGAGAAACAACAACAATAATATGCAAGAATAGAAAATTGGCTTCTTATTATCTCCACAAATGTGGAATTACAAACTTTCAGAATTACAATATGCAAAGCCACATGGGCATTCCTTACAATATTCTATAGGACAAAGCCTCAAATCAATACCCAGAACTATTCTGAACTACCTAAGACAATAATACAGCCTTCCTTATATAGGCAATTTTCCACCGCTTGGGAAGGTTCTAGAATTTAGCCAATAAGGCCGACCAAACTTAGAATTATTTTATTTTATATTTTATTACATCATAGTTGGCTCAAGATAACTTTTGAAACCCGAACAGAAATTTTGAAAAAAATTATTTTCCGCCATTTCAGGTGGCCAAACTTTCGAAGACCATAAGTCATCACCAGTTGACCCGACCAGCTATTATAACCCCATTTTAGAAATGCCACGAAGCGTTCTACAGGCTTGACCTATGCAAGCACCCATCACCCAAATTTTTGACCTCATCCAAGGCCTCTAAAGCCTTCAAAACTGAGTTCAAAGTTTCTGTACCCTGCTGCCAATACTGAAAATCTTCAATATCTTCCAATATACACTTGATCTGGCAATGAAACTTTACTGGCAGACTTATATGACCAAAATGAACCTCCAAGAAAGAAATCAAATCATTCTGAGCACATACAAAAATTACCAAAAATAGTAACTTTCCATAAATAGCAGCTCTACACAAAATAGCCCTTATTGAATATAAAAAAAGAAATATTTTTTTGGGTGATGCAAGATTGCTCTTACACCCAGGATGCTCCTGCATCAGCAACATAAGATGAGAAGAAAAGTGGAGATTTTTTATTTAAATAAAAGGGAGGAAATTCATTTTAATTAAATAAAGGCTTAGGATAAAGTGATTTTATTATCTAATTAAAAGAGATTTTTAATTAATTAAAAAGAGCATGTTCTCTTAATTAAATAAGATTTTTATTTTTTCTGTTTTAAATTAAATAAGGCTCAAACCTTAAGAAATATTGAATTGATTATAATTTGATCAAGGAAATTGATATAATTGATATTGTTGATATTTGAAAATATTGATTCAGGGATTTGACAAATTGCTAAATGGGGCCCAAGGTCTAGGCGACCATTTTACGGTGCATACATTTGCCCCTCTTTGACTAATGTGTGATCATTTCGGGAACACATGCAGTCAAAGAAGAATTGAAATGTGAGATTGATTTGGGATCACAAAACAACTCAGATGTGTGTTCATTTTGGGAACACATCAGAACAAAGATAAGAAAAAAGTTGAAAGACAAGACCAACACCGTCGCTGCTAGGTGCAAATCAAGCCTTAGACAAAACTATCACCATCGCTACTAGGCAATAATCAAGTCTGAAAAATAGGAGATAAAAATACAAAGATAAAATCACCACCGTTGTTGCTAGGTGATAATCAAGTCTAAAAATAAGAATCTCAAGCTGAGCTGAATGATAAAGCTGAATCAAAGATTAAAGCTGATAGGTACCGCCCCCTCAGAATCAAAATTAAAATCAAGTAGAGGAGAACAACAAACTGATAAAGTTGATCAAGTCACAATAAATCATAATCAAAGGATGGAGCATGATAGGATAACCATCAAACAGTGAAGACATGACCCAGGTTAACGAGGTTTGACTAAAAAAGATATAAGATAAAGATTAAATCAAACCTCAGAGAGAGGAAGCGAAAGGGGCGAATGAAAGAATAGAAGTTTGGAAGACATGGAAAGGAAGAAATTCCATCAAAGATCGAAGAATTATGCCTCAAAAGGTCAGTCAACTGCGTAGAAGAATGAGAAATCTTGAAAATGCGACTCAGATTTTGATTTCGAGGCTGAAAATGGATAGAAAATGATGTGATATGAAAGACCAAAAATTAAAGATATGATCAAGAAGAATCAAAAAATGAGCACAGTTGACCAACTAGTCTGTAGATGATAAAAAGAAGAGCTCTCTCCATATGCAAGATGCAAAAACTAAACTATGATGAATCTAAGAATGCAAGCTACTATGAAAGTGGTTGACTTGCAAGGTCACAACACCTATAGACATCTAATTATCATCATTAAGCGTTATTGGTAGCATCGTAAGATCATACAATGCACACTAGCATAACTATGTGGATATGAATATCATCTTGATCAGATAGAAATGTGGAAATCTCACCTAGGCATCAAAGACATGTAGGTCAAGATGACTAGTGCAGTGAGATTACCTAATTTTGATATGGCGAGATTATGCTTGTATCAAGACACATGAAAGTCAGGATAACTAGAAGCATGCACTCGCAAAATAGTCAAGGATAATACCTTTTCAATCCATAGTGTCAAGTAAGACCAGCATAAATGCTCATGACAGTTAGGATCAACAAAATATACCCACAAGTAGATAAAGAAATAAAACATGTTCTCATACCCTCAGTCTTCAAGTTATGCATCATCGAAAACTTCTCAGGGAGAGACCACTCATCAAAGAAATCCTCATAGATAGCACACAAAGAAAAATAAAGTCAACATATCTCAACAAGTTGATTGTTTAAGTGCATGTGTGTTGGTCATAGAGTCAGACTCTGGTTATCACATCTACAAATGAGAAATATCGCATCAAACTAAACTGTTGGGTAAGAGATCTGACAAGTGTTAAGAAACACTCGACGCAAGGGTAGTGTTGAAAAACACTGTTTGGGGTGGTGTTGAAAAACACCTGTTGTGAAATGCCCCAAGAGACAAACACACCTAAAGGACCTATGCTAACAGGTATGCCCCCTAGAAAAAAATAAAAACCAATTTCAGACCAAGTCAAATAAGGTCAAGGTATGATGGAAAGTGGCTAAGTGTCAAGAGCACATGCTAAAAGACAAGGGTGCAAAGGCCTCAAGTAGCACCTGTTTCCAAGTTTTCACCACTTGGATTTTTATTGCAATTTTTTCTTTTCTTTTTTTTTTGTATTTTTGCTACCAAGGTGCCTGTTTCCAGGTTTTCACCAAGGCACTTTTTCTATTTTTTTAATTTTTTTAATTTTTTGATTTTTTTATATTTTTTTCAAGACTGTATATGCTTTTTAAGATTTTTTTAGCATCATATATCAATTTTTTTGGTATTTTTTCAAGATCAATAAGTATGTACAAAGGATGCCCCCAGATAGAATGGGCATCAAACTTCAAAGCAAGATCATATCATGTAGTTCCAATTTCTAGGAAGGTGAGGGACAAGATGGATGAGCAAGCTGGTGAATGAAATGGAGGAAAGGAGAATGAAGGTGAATGGAGGGAAGAAATCTTCAAGGTCAAACTCCTCAAGAGTACACAAGCTAGGGAAAAAAAAATGTCATGAAAAGCACATTTGGACAAGCAATGAAAGGCCAGCATAGGATAAGTCACAAAGGCATAATGCAAAAGAAGGAAAGGATGTAGTCCAAAGAGGGTAGACATGTCAAGAGACTTCATAGCATCATATTTTACTCTTTTTATTAGATCAAGACCAAGCAGGAAAAAGATAGCAAAAGGCTAGAATGAAAGGAGAAAAATATATATGAAGGCTAAAAATGAAAGGAATGAAAGCAAGATCATCGTAAGATAGCTCACAAGATAGCCAAATATTCAAGTATAGGTCAACATTGTCAAGATCAAAGAGAGAAGATGGAATGGATGAAATATGTAGAAGAACTACGCATGATGCCTGATTGCCAAGTTTTCATCATGGTACTTATCCAAGGTGCCACAAGGGAGTGGTTTTCACCATAGGATGAATTTATTTCTCTTTACTTTTGCTACCAAGGTGTCTGTCTCCAGGTTTTCACCAAGGCACATTTTCAATTTTTTCATTTTTTCTTTCTATTTTCTTTTTGAATTTTTTCTTCTTTTTTTTAATTTTATAATTTTTGGAAGAAAGAAAGCTTTTTAGATAATGCTCCTTGAAAGGATAAAGCATTAATATACCAAGAATCCAAAATGATATGCTCAAAGATGCTGATAGGGAAAGGAAGATGGAAGAGAAAAATGGAGGATAAAGTTTTATGTAAAGCGACTGAGGTTGGAAGATATGAGGAATAGGTAAATGAGGAAAAAGGATAGAAGGTAGAAGGATAATGAATGAAAGGATTGTGAAAGGGTAGATGGAAAGGAAGGCAAGATCAACATCAACACACACCTTGAAAGGTGGCAAGAGGATGGAGGAAATGTGAACGAAGGAACATGAGAAAGAATATGGTGAATGTTTAGCAGAGGTTGAAGTTCAGGCACATGGAATGGAAGAATGTTTTTGGAAGAAGATGAAGTGGAAGCCTTTGGAAGCTTGAATGTCAACTTTACTTTTTGCTCAACATGAGACTCTTTCAAAAGAGACTTTGGAATCCATATAGTTGTAAGATTTTTATTTCTTTTTGATGATTTAGAGAGAATATCTTGAATGATGGATTTTGGAACCCATACTTGTCTTGTAGTTTTCTTCTTAGATATCTCTTTTGACTTTATGCCTCCATGTCAATTAGAGTAGACATGGTGATCTTTTTTTTTAATGGAGTCTTGTATTGCTTCTTTTTCTTGTATTGAACATTCAAGTTACTTCCAAAAGACTTGGGACTTATGGAGGAAGAAGGATAATATGACTGGTTTAGATGGGTGAGTGAGTGAAAAGGATTCAATGGTATGCATCTATGTTGATCTTGAGGAAAGATAGGAGATGGAGGGACATAAGGACCCAAGATGGATGACAAATTAAGAGAGTTGGGAGGAGAAAGTGAAGGGACATAAGGGCCCAAGATGGAAGGAAGACATGAAGCCTTTAGTATTGGTGGAGGAGATCCAAGGATGGACATGGAAGATGCAAAAGGATAATCAATAAGTTCATCAACATCTATATAACAACAAGGACATCAACATCTTTAGAGTGAGCATTAGGATTTGCAATAGGATCATGAACATGTTGAATAGGAGCAAATTTTTCAATAGGATTGTTCAAAGCTTGCAAAGACTTAGGAATAGTAGGAAGTGAAAGTGAACATGGAGTGGTAGAACAAGAAGATGGAAGACTTTGATCTTGATAAGGATCATTGGGTAGCATAAGCGTATCAACTTTTTTTTAATTTTCAATAGGCTTTACATCAGAAGTAACAACACCATTTTTAATAACCTTAATGGAAGTATCATCTTTGGAAAGCGCAAGTGTGGTAAGGTTATTTTGATTATCAATAAGCTCAACGGTGTAAGTAGTATCTTGATCTTGCTTAGGAGATGGTGGAATGAATGCGGAAGAGCATAGAGGATCAAAAGAACTATGAAATGGAGGAGAGACATCATGAAAAGAATGAATGCGAAAGAGCGTAGAGGATCAAAAGAACTATGAAATGGAGGAGAGACATCGTGAAAAGAATTGGATGACATGGAGGGTTCTTGATCTTGATCTTTCTTTATGTTCTTTTTTGTATCATTTTTAGAGTCCTCTTGACATGGAGCCACTTCTAAGGACAAGGAAGCATGTTGGAGTTGTATGGAAGACTTTGGAAGAGATGGTGAAGGACTAGCTGAAGTAGGCATTATAGTGCATAAAGGCTTATGCTCTTTAGGTTTAGCATTACTGAAAGTATTTTCAGCCAAATGAAAGTTAGCTTGAGTATCTTTAAGAGGTGGCTCTTGAGAATAACTATAGGGAACTGCATGAAAAGGATTAGGACTTCCATTAGATGAAGTATTTGTGAGAGATTTGGAAGACTTAGCAACTTTAGGAGATGTATGGGTATTGGATGAAGTAGAGGATGGAAGGGAACCATCACAAGACAAAGGTTCAACATTAACATGATCCTGCTTGAGAGTGTCATTTTGATTTTTAGCATGAATGTTCTTAGAGGAAGGATTATTATAATATTTACATTTCAAATCAGCACAGTGTATTCTATAGTCCTTAGTAGTAGTAGATGGATTATAATCAAGGTATTGTTCACAAAACTCATCAGAGTTTCTTTCAAAATCTAAATCATACGAATCACCATCACAATCTTTCCAATATGAGGACCCATTTCCAGTAAGCACAAGGACACAACTAGGAGGACTCTTAGGAATAGAGGTGTCATAGGTATCACTACATTGTCCATCATCATAGTCATCATAGTCATCATAGGTGGGTGCATCACTCTTCGTGAAAGAGGTATCATAAGGACTATCACATTGCTCATTATGGTATGTCTTGTGAAGAGAAGTAAGACTCTTTGAAGAAGTAGAAGAAGAATGAGATCATGAAGAAGAGGAAATTGAAGACTTAGTGTAGGAAGAGGACTTGGATAATGAAAAATTGGAATAATGTTTAGAAGAGTCATGATAAGATTTGGAAGATGAAAAATGTGAATAGTGTTTAGAAGAATTGTGATAAGATTTAGAAGATGAAGAATGTGAATAATGTTTAGAAGAATCATGATAAGATTTAGAATGTGAGGGATGATGAGAAGATTTAGAAGATGAAGAATATCTAGATGAGATCATGAGTATGATTCTAGAAAAGGCGTCTGATTTAATTAATTTCTCTTTTATTTTTGTCTTAAATTTTTCACTCATGAGAATTTTGGAGGAACAACACTTTTCAAATATGTCAATGAGCTCAAGATCATCTATTCTTAAGAGAGATTCTTTAACAAGATAGTTGAAATTCATAGTTCTAGAAGAGGAGGAATCAATCATGGAAGAAATGAATAAATGAATAGAAGAAGGTAGACTAGATAGTAAGAGGAAAAGAATCAAGAAGAAGAAGAAGAATTTTCCATGGGAGTAGAAGACTTTAGAAGAACATGGGAAATGGAGAAGAAAGAAGAAGACTAAGATTCATCTTATGCAATTGATACCATAACATTCATTGAGATGTTGAGCAACATGACAACACCTAGGATCTGAGATCTGGACTGACCAAGGAAGACCAAGCTTCTAAGGAGAACCCACTAGGATAGAACTTAGTTTTAGTATTCCAATTAGATTTTTCAAAAGATTTCACAATGATGATCAAGCACATAGAACAACAATCAGGGAATTCAAGAAAATAGTCTTCAAACAATGGGCAAGGGACAAAGCAACCTTGCGCATGAACAGAGATAGTGACTTAGTATTTCTACTCCTTAAAGGTTCTACTTGTGTATGTTCTTGAAAATATTTTAGCAGGCACATAGAATACAACAACACCTTAACAAGCTATCTACAAGGATATACATGGCTTTCTAAAAGGAGTCCTTGATATAAGCAAGGTACGTGAGGCCCAAATCCGTAGATGAGAAGAATCCAAAATCACATGGCCGGGGGGAGACGGTAACCCAAATCTCCTCCTTCACTTCTCAAAGGTATAAAGTTCTTTGAGGCTTAGCCAAGAGTGATATCAAACTCAATTCCCAAGAGAGGTGTCTTTCGATTCACCACCGCTATTTATACTCCATCAAAACATGGGAGTTAAGGTCATCCCTTGAGGTGGTATGTCCCCAAGCAGGCCTTCTAAAAATAAAATTAAGTAATTCACTATCAAAAGTATTTAGAGCACTAAAGGTGGAACACTTAACTCTTCAAGTAAATGCGAAGTGAGTCCAAAAGTGGGACACTTAACCCTTCAAGTGAATGCGAAGTGAGTCTAAAAGTGGAACATTTAACCCTTTAAGATAATGTGAAGCGAGTCCAAAAGTGAAACATTTAACCTTTCAAGAGAATGTGAAGCGAGTCCAAAAGTGGAACATTTAACCCTTCACGAGAATGTGAAGTGAGTCCAAAAGTGGAACATTTAACCCCTCACATCAACTCCAAGTGAGTTCACACCTTAGAAAGCAAGTGAGTTCCAAAAAGCACAAAAGGGTTGCCTAGTGGAGCAATTAACGCTTCTTTCCTGTAGACCCCTCCCCTTTAATGTGGTACTGATCTTGCAACCACGGGGTGGAAATGAGGGGCCGGTGGATTAGCGAGTCCAATAACCCAAGATAGCAATCTAGATCAATCACAAGTAATCTAAAGTTGCTTATCAATACTACTCACAAATGACAAAGGGTTGAATCAATGGAATATTTAACTTTTCAAGCAAACATACAGTGAGTCCACAAAGTGGTGCATTTAACTCCCTATATAAACAAAGAATGAATCCATGCCCTCAATCACTCAATGAGATATTTGATATCGGAACCAAGAATTACTTAAGGTTTAAACACAAGCATTCACTTACACAAACTTGTATCAAAGCAAATCTATGCTCATTCATTTCCCATTAAGAGCATCAATTGAAATATGTTCTATGAAAGCATATAAACACTCAAGCCAAACACATGAGAGATTCAATTTTGATTTCAAAATCTAAATATTGTAGAGATGGAACAAAGTACCTCAAGTCCAACGCTTTGTTTTAAGCATTTTTCATGAAAGCAAGAGCACCTTCAAATGAACAAGACAAGAAAACAAGCAAACAAGATATGCAATGTATATCCAACTTATGCAAACCCTAGGGTTAGATCTAAAAATCAATTGTTAGAAAAAATGATAACCAACAAATAATCCAAATGATAACTCATACCATGCAATGAACAATGAAAAATAAGTGCATACCCATCACAAAATTTTTTTTTTTTTGCATTTGACCTAGTCAACAAGATTTGATTTTTACCACATGAATTCGGAACCTAAACCCAAAATTTAAAAAAAATACCTCTATCAGAAAATAAAGAGCTTTCCAAAAATGTAAAAATTTTAGAAAAATCTCTTCATTTGTGCCCTAGAGACCCATTTTACCAAAAATAGGCTAGTTTTTATAAATTGACCAAATGAGCCATGATATGATTTCTAAATTAAAAACACAATAAATGGACCCCCTATAGAATTCCAATAACTTTCCAGAAATGTAAAAATTTCTAAAAAATATACTGATTTGTGCTAAAAATTGATTTTTTATGAAAAATCAAGAAAAAATCATAAAAAATACAAATCACCTCCAAAAATTCTAAAAATGTTTTTGGAGCTTCTTTGATATTTCACCGACCTACAAAAAAAAATTTAGACCAAAAAACCAATCCATTTGGGAGATATGATCAAATCTTTCAAATCTAAGGTTTTTCATCTGCAAACAAATCTACACAAGGGTTAGCTCCAAAAATAATCAAAACCAGCATGCAAGAGGTGGGTTACCCCACGGTGGATGCCAAAAATGTGTGCTAAAATATTTTCACACTTCTATGAATCCTTACATGCAAGAAAACTCAACAATGAGCCCTTACAAATCGATCCACAGCTCTCTATGCATGGAGTTGCAAGGTTTGTAAAATTGCTCTCAACTAGAGCTATAAACTCATGACCTTGCTAGTCAACCACACAATGAGAGATTCACAATCAAAGACAAGGGAAACAATGCTAATATCTCTAATGAAATCAATATGGATGCAATGCAATACAAATTAATCTAAGATAAGCATGCAAGTATGCAAATTAGGCTATGAAAATGGAAATGAAAGAGTTACAAACCCTCTAATTAAACTATGTGAGATTAATCTAAAATATGAAAGGAAATGGTACAATGATGATTCAACTATGATGCAAGCTAGGATGTGATGTAGATGCAAGATGAATGTCAATGATGCTCCAAATCTTCAAAACTTGATGCAAGAATGTCTCCAAAAGCTTCAAGATGACTTAGAAAACCTGTAGCATAACAATAGCATAAAATTCAAGTGTATGCAAAATGAAGAAGAGAGCTCTTCTTTCATAGAGAATGAGAAATCAATGGACGATCGAGATTAAGAGGCAAACGACTTAATCAACGATGGAGAAAAATAGAAGCTTGATCCTTGTGCACAAATATCCTCCAATAAGAAAATTAGAAGCATTTACTTTATGTTGAGCATTTACTTTATGTCCATGTGAGACAAAAAATACTTTTTTTTTATTTTTTATTTTATTTTTCTTTATAAATAAGAATTAAATGCTTTATTTGTGCAACATAGGATGAGAAGAAAAGTGAATATTTTTTATTTAAATGAAAGGGAGGAAATTCTTTTTAATTAAATAAAGGCTTAGGATAAAGTGATTTTATTATTTAATTAAAAGAGATTTTTAATTAATTAAAAGGAGCATGTTCTCTTAATTAAATAAGATTTTTAATTTTTCTGTTTTAAATTAAATAAGGCTCAAACCTTAGGAAATATTGAATTGATTATGATTTGATCAAGGAAATTTATATAATTGATATTGTTGATATTTGAAAATATTGATTCAGGGATTTGACAAATTTCTAAATGGGGCCCAAGGTCTAGGTGACCATTTTAGGGTGCATACAATAGTGAGTTTTCAGAGATAAAGAAGGTAGACACCACCCACAAGATATGGAAGTACCTTGCAGACATATTTGAAGGAGACAAGCAAGCAAAGGATGCGCACAGAAAGACATGGAATAAAAGATTCAATGCATTAGAGATGCCTGAAGAAAACATCAGAGCTTATAATCAAAGGGTCAATGAAGTAGTTGCTAGAATCAGGAACAATTGTGGAGAGGTCTTAAAAGAAGATATTGTGGACAAGTTGATGACTACTCTCACTCTAGAATATGAAAGCAAGATCAATATCCTTGATGAGACCATGCAGCTTACATCTAATTTCAAGAGAGAGACCTTGATCAGAAAAATCTCAGCCTTTGAGATTTCAATATTGAAGACAGAACCTAACAGTGAGAGAACCTTCAAAGCAATAGTTCATGGTAAGAAATCTGCAAACACTTCTGGTAATTTTGATGATGATGATGAAAAGAAAACTTTAGATGATTTTATTGCTATGGTTGCTAAAAGAGAAAAGAAAGGAAAAAGAAAAATATGAATGTCAATTTCCTTTCAAGTGCTTTTCATGTAATAAGATAGGTCACTTCGCATCTAAGTGTCCTACTAGAGTTAAAAAGTTCAAAAAGGATTACAAGCCTAAGTACTCTAAGGAATGTTACTTTGTTGGAGATGGAGTTTCAGATGATGAATCAGGTGAAGAAGAAATTGGATTCATTGTTATTATAGATAAAATGAATAGTAAGTTAGTTCCTAAATATGAGAAAGTAAATCAAGAGCTAGCATTGATTTCCCAAGAAGACATAAGGATAGACTAGATTATAGACAGTGGTTGTTCACATCACATGATAGGTGATAAAGGTAGATTTGTTCATTTGGACAAATACAATGGTGGTATGGTTAGATTTGGAGATAACACTCCTAAACCAATAGTTGGTAGAGGAGCCATCACTTTGGATGGAAAGAAAAGTACTGATAATGTTCTCTATGTTGATGGTTTGAAACATAACCTTCTCAGTGTTGGATAGTTACTTGGAAAAGGATATCAATTGGAGTTCAAAGATGAAAAATGCATCATTAACAACAAGGATGGTGTTATGATTGCATCAAGCTCAAAGACAAGAGGTAATTTTTTTCAACTCAATTCAGAAGCAAGTTGTTTTGTCGCTAAAGTTGATGACAGTTGGTTGTGGCACAAAAGACTATGTCATATCAATTTTGATAACATAGTGAAGATAAGCAATGTTTAGGCAATAAGAGATCTACCTAGCATAGCAAAGAAAATTGATACTATATGCAAGGAATATGTGATGGGAAAGCATGTGAGGAATTCATTCATGAGCAAGCACAATTCAACAAAAAACAAGTTGGATCTGATTCATATAGACCTATGTGGACCAACTCAAACAAGATCATACTATGGTGAAAGGTATTTCATTTTATTTGTTGATGATTATACTAGGATGATGTGGGTTGCATTCTTGAAAGATAAGTCAGAAGCATTTGATAAGTTCAAAATATTCAAAGTTAAAGTTGAGAATGAATCTAGATTAAAGATAAAATGTTTGAGATCGGATAGAGGAGGAGAATTCACCCCTACCAAATTTTATGAGTTTTGCAAAGAACGTGGCATAAAGAGATAGTTAAGTGCACCTAGAACACCTCAGTAGAATGGTATTGCAGAGAGAAGGAATAGGATCATTCTTGATACAGTGTGCACCATTATGATAGAAGGAAAGGTTGCCCACACCTATTGGAGAGATGTGGTCAATACAACAGTCTACACAATACATAGAATTTAGCTAAGGGTAGGCGCTGACAAAACACCTTATGAGCTATGGTTTGGTAATGTTCCCATAGTAAAATACTTTAGAATCTTTGGAAGCAAGTGTTACATCAAGAGGGATGAAGCAATAGGCAAGTTTGATGCAAGAAGTGATGAAGGTATTTTCCTTGGTTACTCTACTAAAAGTAAAGCTTATAGATATTTCAATTTAAGATTGAAAAAGATAATTGAAAGTGCTCATGTTAAGATTGATGAAAAGTTTATGGTTCAAGAAAGATATCATGATTACTCACCCATGATTGAGGAAGAACCTAGACCCTCTACTAGTGAGATAGTAATTGAAGAAATGTTTGATAGCATTGATGTGTTATTCAATGACCCTGAGACAAGTGAGGAAGAGATTCCTAAGGCTGATGAGTTAGCAATAGCTAAGGTTCCAAAGTTTACATCTAGAAATCATTCCAAGAAGGACATCATTGGAGATCAGAGTGCCAAAGTCTTGACAAGATGACAAGCAAAGAACTTAGCTAGCAATGATGTAGTATGTTTATTATCTTAGATTGAACCCTTAAGTGTTGAAGATGTATTTAAAGATTTAGATTGGCATGATGCTATGAAAGAAGAACTTGATCAGATCATTAAGAATACACTTGGAAACTAGTCCTAAGAACTAGTGATAAGAATGTGATTGGTACTAAGTGGATATTTAAAAATAAGATGAATGAAGATGGTATAGTAGTAAGGAACAAAGCAAGATTAGTATGTAAAGGTTATGCGCAAAGAGAAGGCATTATTCAGACACATTTGTACCTATGAGTAGATTAGAAGCTATTAAGTTGTTTCTAGCTTATGCTACAGTCAAAAACTTCAAAGTGTATCAAATGGATGTCAAGTCAGCATTCTTGAATGGAGATCTAAAAGAAGTATAAATTGAGAAGCCTGAAGGATTCACCTTATCAGATAGACCTAATATGGTATGCAGATTGAAGAAGGCCCTCTATGGAATTAAGAAAGCCCCTAGAGCATGGTATGAGAGACTAGATAGATACTTAAAAAATATTGGATTGAAGAAAGGAGCATCAGATTGTAATCTATTTATTAAAGAGACATCTGAAAGTTTGTTACTTGTATCTATATTTGTTGATGACATTATCTTTGGAGGTAATGACAAACTTAGTGTTGAATTTTATAAGGAGATGCAGAATGAATTTGAGATGAGTATGATTGGTCCTATCAAATACTTTTTAGGATTGAATGTGCAGAAGATAGAGAAAGGTATATTCATTAATCAGTATAAGTATGTGAAAGAAATATTAAAGAAATTCAAGATGGATGATTGCAAGCCAGTAGGAACCCCTATGATTATTGGATGTAAGCTTACAAAGGAAGATGAATCACTAGTAGTTGATATAACATTATATAAGTCAATGATTGGTAAATTGATTTATCTTACTCGGACTATACGTGATATTTCAAATGCAGTTGGCATAGTTGGAAGATTTGTGGCAGAGCCTAAACAAAGTCACCTCATGGTAATAAAAAGGATATTCAGCTGCTTACAAGGAATTATAGACTATGGTTTATGGTATCCCAATTTAGAAAATGTTGAGCTTCATGTATACATTGATGCAGGTTGGGCAGGATGTGTTGATGATAGAAAGAGTACATCAGGAGGAGCAGTGTTTCTTGGTGATAGACTTGTCACTTAGGCAAGCAAGAAACAAAATTGTATTTCTTAGTCAACAATAGAAGTAGAGTATGTTGTAGCAGCCCTAAATTGTTCTACAATTGTGTGGATCAAGCAGATGATAAAAGATTTTGGAATTTAGATTGATTATCCTATTTTTATTCACTATGATAAAAATAGCACTATCAATATGTCTAAGAACCATGTGATGCATGCAAAGACAAAGCACATTGAGATCAAGTATCATTTCCTAAGAGAGAAAGTGGCAGAGAAAGAATTTAAGTTGGACTATGTGAATACTAAGGAACAGTTGGTAGACATATTCACAAAGCCTTTGCCTAAGGATACTTTTGAGTATCTCAGGGGGAATTTGGGAGTAATTCCCTTCCCTAATTTTTCTTAGAAGGAAGTAGGAATGGCATCAGTCCTCTAGGACTGATGGAAGGTTGACTACTCTACTTCTGGAGTAGTACTAGTGCTTAAAATGAATGGCGCCCTTTGCCATTGATGTCAAAGGGGGAGTAGTATACAAAGTCATGAAAAATAGATGGAGTAATGTACTTAGGGGGAGCAGTATTCAGTTGTGATAGCAATTCAGTTGAGGAAATGAAGAATGTTGGAATATATTGTAGCAGATGGAGGTTTCATCTTTTGGGGGAGTTTTGAAGAGGAAATGGAGAATGTTATGAAAGAATTATTTGTTTGGGCTAATGGTGGTTTTTCATTCCACATGTTGTCATCAATGCCAAAGGGGGAGATTTTTGGAGATTTTCCAGCAGGCCAGTACTAACTGTATGTTTGTCATTGATGACAACATATGGAAAGTAGTATGCATGGAAGTCTTATGTAGTAATCCTTCTATATATGTTGCATGGACATGATATCAACATGATATCATGGGCACAAAGGTTGAATGTGAGTAAAAACAGTTATATAGTAGCTTGTGTCAACAATGTTCTTGATAGAGTTATAGGCAGTGTTCTATGTATGGTTGTCTGTACAATTGTCCTATTGGCATACACCCTAGGATATATGCTTTAGACATGTTAGTGATATTAAGTTCATGGATGCATGGTCTGATGATGAATGCAAGTGAAGTTATGTAGTCGCTATTTGCAAGTAGCAATTTCCTATGTTTGTTTAGCAGAGCCGACAAAGATTTCATTTGTTCTTGAGTTGCACCTATCTTTATGGTATGTGCCCTTGGAGCTAATCTTAGAGATGAGTTTTTGATGTTCGGTTAAGAGCGCATGAGTTAATTCAGTTTGTAGAGAAAGTTCCAGTTGTTTTGGTATAGTCGACAGTGTGTAGCGTGCATCTACAATTATCTTATTTAGACAGGTCCCATATTATGTTGCATGCATAATAGAGCCAACGAATGTTTGTTGGAGTTTACTATGGTTTCTCTATTATGATTTCAAGTTGGTTCTAATATGATGACCTGATCATATCATTTAGAGGAAAGATATTTATAGGCAGTCATTTGTGATTGCTAAAGTTTGGTTCATGGTTGATTAAGCAGAGCAGAGAAGAGTGTGCAAAGTGTTGAGCCATCAGAAGAAGGTCAATGTGACCAAGTAGTATATGTGTGCTATTCATGGGAATTGATCCAGATAGTAGGTCAAAGCACATTTCACCAAGATCCAGATATAGTGTGTATCTATTATTCAGAAGGTTGTAGCCTTCACCCCTTTGAGCAGTGAGCTCTCGGACAGTGCATCCTCTCCCCTAACAAGGACAATTGTAAAAGACTCCTAACAGGGTCTGACCCTTAACCAAGTCTACTGTACTTCATATATTGTAAATCTACTCCTAACCAGGTAAAGTATCTTCTAACAAGGATCATTATACACTAGTACAAAATATTAGTGGGTATCAAGTCCCACTGAGGTTTTTACCTATTTGGGTTTCCCCATAACCAAAATATTGGTGTTGTGTTCATGTGTTCTTTCATTGTGTTTATGCTTTATGTTTAAGTATACCTAATTGGATAAAGAATGGAAAATTTTAGATAACTGATTCACCCCCCACCCTCTCAATTATCTCTTGGGACTATTCCTAACAGTTTCTTATATCAAAAAGAAGGCCATCTTAGAAAAGATTTTCCATTATCAAGAAAAATATGAAGCCTACTAAAAATTCTCCTCCCTCTAACCCGGCCAATCCTTTTTTAGCTCCTCCTAATAGCAAGCTCATTCAGATGGAAGTGCCCTTCAAAACCTTACCTAGTGTGGATTCCACCCCTCCTACCTTCCACATACTTCAAACCCCTATTTCTTTCTTGGCCATGTCTATAGATGTCGATGGATTCCAAGTTGTTACTAAAAAACATAGAAGGAAGGCTACTAGCAATGAGAATGCACCATTGCCGACTAAGAAATTAACTTCCTCTGGCTTGGCTAATCCTCCTGCCCAAGATTTGCAAGCTATTTCCCCTATTCTTGATATTATCTATGCTAACCCTTCCATCTCCCATGTCCATGATGTTGTTTACCCTAATACTTCCAACAAGCATACTACTTTGGTACCATCCTGAAAACTTCCCATCAAAGTCTTCAAGGAATTAGGTGATGATTGCTCCCTTGATATTATCCCTACTGCTAAAATTGTCTCTGTTATGCCCTCCATGGATATGGAGTCTCAATCAAATAATGACGATGAATCCCAAACTGACACTCTTGCTTCAAAATGGAGGGAGAGACCTTTAGGATCTAAGAATAAATCATCTAGAAAAAAAGAGTAGGGATAGCTCTAGTCAATTTTTGTCCTCAACTAATGAGGCTACTGTGGCATGCTCTACCCTCTCACAAGTTTCATCATGAATTTCATATCTTGGAATGTGAGGGGTCTTGAGTCCCTAAATAGGAAATATGTTATAAAGTATTTCCTTGATACTTATAATTCTATTAATTTTCTTATGCTTCAAGAACTCAAAGTTTTCGGATTCATGCTTGAAACCAATCTTAATTTCCTATGGAATAATGCAATTAAATTCTGCACTGATCATCCTAGAGGCAAGGGTGGAATGAATTTTCTTGTGGGGATGTTATATCATAGGAAGTGACTCTTCCCCTTGCCAGAGAACTATTTGGATTAATATTAACTATTAAAATTGTGATTTTGGTATCTGTTCTATGTATGCCCTTAATGACTCTAAGGATAGGGTTAAACTTTGGGACTAGCTAGCTACCCTCCCTGATATTTTGTGACTCGTTGGAGGTGACTTCTGTGTGCTATAAATGTGTCACACTTCTATGAATCATTACATGCAAGGAAACTCAAGAATGAGCCCCCTAGGCATGGAGTGCAAGGGTTTTAAGAATGCTCTCAGCTAGAGCTATTTAGCCAATAACCTTGCTAGTAAACCATGCAATGGGAGATTCAATGAAGATAAGGGCAAGAATGCCAATATCCCCAAGAATCAAATGAAATGCAATGCAATGCAAGCTAGCTAAGAATGAAGATGCAAGCTAAGCTATGGAAATGAAAGTACAATGCAAGCTAAGCTATGGAAATGAAAGTACAATGCAAGCTAAGCTATGAAAATGAAAGATGCAAGAAATGAAATCTAACTATGAAGCAAGAAAGCCATGATGATGCAAGAATGAAGACAAGAAGATAGAGTGTTGATGAAGATCCAAGATGAATGCCAACAATGCTCCAAATCTTCAAACCCTAGATGCAAGAATGTCTCCAAAAGCTCCAAGATGACCTAGAAAACCTGTAGCATAACAATAGCATAAAAAGTTGTGTGTGCAAATGAGGAAGAGAGCTCTCCTTTTATAGGGAATGAAAAAGGAATGGGCCATGGAGATTAAGAGGCAAAAGATTTAATCAACGGTGGAGCTTAAAAGAGGAGCAATCCATGTGCACAAGTATCCTCCAATAGGAAAATAAGAGTTGACTTTTGTGTCCATATGAGACAAAAAGTACTTTTCTCTTTTTATAAAATAAGAATAATGCTTTATTCGTGCAACTTAGGATAAGAAGAAAAGTGGGGGCTTTTTATTTATTAAAAAGGGAGGAAATATTCCTTTTAATAAATAAAGACTTAGGATAAGATGGTTAGCCCATAGAAAATAATCGAATAAATGATAGAACTAGGATTTGATCAAGAATAAGTAATTTATGATTTAGAAAAAGGGGCTAATAGTCTAGGTGACCATTTTTAGGTGTATACATTTTGCCCCTCTTTGACTAATGTGTGATCGATCTGGGAACACATGTAGTCAAAGAATAGATCAGCCAAGAAGGCAAGAGATAGCCAAGAAGGCAAGCAAATAGCGATCTGACTCCAAAGAATGAAGTGCAGAGAGATAGCAAATCCTGCATGGTTAGCCTGGTAGCGACAGTACTGAACACTTAGGAAAGAGATAACCAATAAGATATGATGTGTCTGCCCCCTCGGGATCAAAAGTGAAATCCGGGTAGAGGGAATGCAGAAGCAAGAGAGACATGATCAAATCACTAGAAATCATAAGCAAAGAGAGAGAATAGAATAACCATCAAGCAGTGAAGATATGCCCCACACATGGGACCCGGGGCACGAACCAAGTGGTCCCTCAACCCGAAAACACCACGGAGGGGAAGAATTTGAACTTGAGATTGAAAGTGAATGAAAGACTAGAAGTTTGAAAGAGATGGAGATGAAGAGGTGAAGAATGCCCCAGCGAAGATTGAAGGATCAGGCCTCAAAAGGTCAGCCAACTACGTGAAAGAGGGGGAAAAGGTGATTTGGATGATCAAGGTGAACTCAGATTTCGGTTTCAATCCCGAAATGAAAGGAAAATGATGTGATATGAAAGACCAGAAGTGAAAGACATGATTAGGAAGAAGTGAAAGGTGAGCGCAGTTGATTAACAAGTCCATGAAAGATGAAAAGGAGAGCTCTCTCCATATGCAAGATGAAAAACTAAACTAACATGAACCTAAGAAATGCAAGCTACATGAAAAGTGGTTTACTTGCAAGGTTACAAAGCCAATAGACATCTAATATCATCATCGAGCGTTATTGGTAGCGTCGCAAGATCATACAATACACACTAGCATAACTATGTGAATATTAATATGATCTTTATTAGATAGGAATGTGGAAATCTCACCTAGGCATCAAAGACATGTAGGTCAAGATGACTAGCACAGTGAGATTACCTAAGTTTAATATAGCAAGATTATACTCGCATCGAGACACAAGGAAAGTCAAGATGGCTAAAAGTATGCACTTGCACAAAAATAGTCAAGGATAATACCCTGTCAATCCACAGTGTCAAGTAAGACCAGCATAAATGCTCATGACAATTAGGATCAACAAAATATACCCACAAGCAGAAAAAGAAATAAAACATGTTCTCATACCCTCAGTCTTCTAGCTATGCATCATCGAAAACTTCTCAGGGAGAGACCACTCAGCAAAGAAATCATCATAGACAGCACACAAAGAAATAAAGTCAAACAAATCTCAGTGAGTCAAGTGCGTGTGTGTAGGTCATAGAGTCAAACTTTGAGTATCACATCTGCCAGTGAGAAATATTGCATCATCTAGACTATGGGTAGGATATCTGATAAGTGTTGAGAAACACTCGATGCAAGGGTAGTGTTGAAAAACACCATTGGGGTGGTGTTGAAAAACACCATTGGAACCAAGTTTCCCAAGAAACCCAGACGCACAAAGAGACCCATGATAAGCTTAAAGCAACATATGCCCCCTAGACTAAGACAAGAATCAATTCCAGGCTAGGAGAGGCAAAGAGAGAAGTGGAGCGAAAGAGCGCCACACAAGACTGATAGACATAGGTGCAGAGGGTCTCAAGCAGTGCCTGTTTCTAGGTTTTCACCACTTGATAGATTTTTTCAGGACTTTTTTATAATTTTTTTGTATTTTTGCTACCAAGGCGCCTGTTTCCAGGTTTTCACCAAGGCACTTTTTCTATTTTTTTTTTGAATTTTTTGAATTTTTTTATTTTTTTGGTGAGACATCAAAGCGCCTATTGCTAGGTTTTCACTAGGATGCTCATTTTTTAGTACTTTATATGCTTTTTAGGTTTTTTTTCAGCATCATATATGATTTTTTTTGGAATTTTTTCAGGAGCATAAAATATGTACAAAGAATGCCCCAGACAGGAACGGGCATTAAAGATCTGCTTCCTTTGATGTAGAGAACTGATAGGCCCCATGCCCAAATGCTACAGCTATGATGATAGGAGGTCTCAACCAGTTTGACCAATAATAACCAGCCCTAAGCAATGTCTGAGTTAGTGGAGGATCATTAGAATGTGATCCACATATGCCATCGTGGATTTCAGCTAGTACTTTTTTTGACTCCTCTATTTCTAGACACCTAAGGAGAGTTCCATCTAGACCCTTCCTATACAAGCCACCAGAGACAAAGGAAAAGTGTAAGGGATGGCAGAAAGAATGGCATGGAGGAGTATGAGGTGGAAGACATGGAAAGATGGTAGGATTGTAAGATTTGTGAGCAGGATAGCATAATTCATCCACCAGGAACTTGAAGCGAGATTTATGCTTTTTCATTTGTAAGATGGATATCAAAGTAACCAAGGCATTAGCAACTCTTTTCTCAGCTTTAGGAATGGGCTGAAGTATAACAGTTATGAGATCATGCTTGAAGTAATGCACCATTTGTTTGTAGAGAATCAACTTCTCATCTTTTATTTGAGAATCATTATTTTTGAGCAGATTTTTATTTTTACTTTTCTTAGGTGCAGATACCGCCACAATGTGGTTTTCGCCATCCAACCATTGCTCTTTGCTTTTGACTTGATGATCGTGATGTTTGATTGTTGATTCAATCTTTTTTGTTGCTAGTTCTTTGGTGGAAGAAGTAATAGGTGTTGATGCGAGATGAAATGAAGTGACTGGTTCAATAGCATTTATGCAAGGGTTGTCATCTCTGGTAACAAGAAAGGTTGAGCCTATAGGGTAAGCTCCAAAAGTAGCTAGATCTAGAGTTGTCATAGAAGGACCAACATAGTCTAGTAAGGCAATACGGGGAACAAACTCATCAGACCCTACACGAGACTCATCAACTATGTCAGGTGGGTTACAAGAGGTATGAACCACATCAACATCCATATCTATCATGGGAGGATCTTCTGGAAGAGGCTTAAGATGCTGAGAAGTAGAGATACTCATGTCATTATGTGAGAGATCACCTCTTTGTAGCAGTCGTGCAATGTTGCAACGTTGTCTATCATAGTGCAATGATTCTTTAGGCACATAGGTTCTAGACATAGAGGCCTCAGCCATATCATCAGTAGATATACATTCTTCTCCCCAAAGGAGTGAAGTAGAAGGAACATCATCTCCCATTTGAGCCATAGTGTGTAGCGGTGACTCATCTGTATCTGTGTCTGAATTACTAAGCATGGGAGTATTTCTAGAATCCTCTCTATAGATCCACTCTTGAATAGCTTGTTCTTCTCTTTCTGCTTCTAAAGGAACGGATGAAGGAACAAAATTATCAAAGATCACCATAGCAGAAGTGGAAGGCTGCATCTGATCAGAAGGTCTCCCATATGACCTAGGAGAAACAAGTATAGAAGCAAAAGAACCCAGTTTATATTCACCCATACCAAGGCTCATCATCTTAAGTGATTTCTCAGCAGTAGCTAGAGATGTACTAGGATCAACAAAAGGTTCATTATGAGGAACAAATTTTTCAGTAGCAGCAAGAGCATTGATAGCAATAGTATGGTCTCTAAGAATCACAACCTCAGTGCCATTGTATGGAAATTTGACGCACTGATGATAAGTGGAAGGAATAGCCTGCATGTCATGGATCCAAGGATGACCCAAAAGAATGTTATATGTGAGTGGGATGTCCAATACTTGGAAGCTAATATCTTTCATGATAGGGCCCACTCGGACAGGCAGCGTGACAAGACCTTTGGAAGATCTTTCCACTTCATCATAAGCTTTTATAGTAATCTTCTTCTTGGAATCCACAGCCAATTCTGACAAAACCAATTGTTGTATGACATTGAAAGAAACAATATTTAACCCTGCACCATTGTCTATCAGGACTCGGCGGACTCGGGTATTGTAGACTAGAACTTCAATGTGTAAAGCCAAATTATGAGGGTGAGCAATAGATATGTCATCTTCTGCAGAAAAGGAGAGAGATAGTGGAGATGAAATGTGGTTGACCATAGCCTGAAATTGATCTGGATCAATGTCTTTGGGGACATGTGCTGTATGCAAAGCTTTCTCAAGGATTTCTCTATGCGAAGGGGATAACTGAAGCAACTCAAAAATGGATATTTGGGCTGGCATCTTTTGCAAATGTTGGACAAGATCATAGCTAGGGGTGGCTGAAGGAGCCGCTTGTTTGGAAGGCAAAGCCTTCTTTGGATCTTGCACAGTTTTAAGGACAATCTTGGCTTGCCCCCTAGTAACAGCATTCAGTGTCTCACTTCGGGAGGATGAACTACCACATGTTTGCAAGACCAATTTTGGCTTACCATGATTGGCTTTATTATCATCTTGAGATCTTACCATAAGAACACTCTCAATGGGCTCTACCATGTTGATCACAAGTGTATTAGAAGGATACGTGTAATTGATCTTAGCATCATGATTCTTCTTATGTGCTTGAGAGGTTTCCCCCTTATCATGCTTAGGTAGAGGATCTTTGAAAGCTGTGTGATCAGAATTTCTAGTTAAGCCATCAGTGGAGATTGTGCCATTCTCAATAAGATCCTGAATATCATCCTTAAGCCTAAAACAATTGTCTGTCGGATGTCCCTTGTTTCTGTGATAATGACAATAAGAATCCTCTCGCCACTAATTAGGCTTATCTAGTGGATCCCAGTTACCAGGTTTATCAGGAAGTGTAAGATATCCATTATCAACCAAAGTCTTAAGGATCACATCATAAGGTTCTACCAATTTGGTATAGACTCGCTTTCGAAATGACTTCTTAGGCTTATCTGCATACTGAGGTTTAGGAGCACTGTGAGTGTTGGCAGCTTCTTGTTGTTTTGCTGCATAGATAGCATTGGAGAGATTGAAAGCAAGCTCTTTAACTTTAGGAGCGTCAACAACCCCATCATTAACAACATACTTGTTCTTATTCCAAGGTTTGTTCTTGTCTTTGCCATTGCCTTTAACATCTTTATTAATAACAATATCCCCTTTTCTTATAGCTACATCCTCAATTCGATATGCACTTTCAACCATGTCATTGAAAGAAGGGAATAGTTGTTTCCTTAGATCATAATATAGCTCAGGCACCAGAGTGTTGACAAAAATGTCAATCTTTTCTCTCTCGGGTAGCTGATGAGGATATCGAGAATACAATGACCTCCAACGTTGTAAGTAAGTTTCAAATGGCTCACCTTGATGTTGTCTTAGATTACCAAGATCTATCACGGTGACAGGTTGTGGGATGTTGTATGAATAGTGTTGTGTGAAGCGCATAGCTAACTCATCAAAAGTCTTCAAAGGAGGTGTCAACTTTGCAAACCATTCTAAAGCTTGTCCTCTTAAGCTTCGAGGGAATAATCATAGAAGATATGTGTCTTCATGAAGAAAGTCCATACTAAGAGCATAAAAGTGACGTACATGATCATGGGGATCACCATTTCCATCATACTTGTCATATTTGGGAACCTCAATATCCCTAGGAAATGGGACCATGTATAGATTTTTATCAAAAGGAAGAGCACAAATTGATTCTACAAAAGAGACCTTTGGAGGCTCTCTTTCTATTGCCATTTGGGTAAGGTGTTGATTTGTCCGACGCAGTTCTTCCTGAAGGACTTCCAATTCAGTTGGTACTCTTTGTTGGACAATTTGTCTAACATCATAGCCAGGAGGAAGCTTGTATCCTCTAGAAGTCATATATTGAAAATATTGATCGCCATTACGCTCTAAAAGCTTATGCATCATTCGTTGGGAGACCACATCTTGTTCAAATCTCATAAGATCCTCACTAGAAATCTCATCATCTTCCTCTACCTCATGTTGAGAGGGAGGAGGTCTAGGGGGTGAAGAAGGCACACCAAAAGTAGGTCTTAGAGGAGATCTTGGTGGCGTGTTGTTGCCATTGTTTCCATTGGTAAAAAGAGGTCTATGCTCATGATTACTAGTCTCAGGTTGCTCATGAAATGTCCCTCTATAAGCCATGCGCCTAGTAGCATCCATTCTTTGTTGATTGTGTTCTTTGTCTAAGCGCGCTTGATTATCCTTACGCTCAAAGTGTTCTTGCAAGAGTTGAAACTTTTCTTGTTTAGTCAAAGTGAGTGAGACACTGTCTGTGTTTTTGGGGGTCTTGAATGCGGAAAAGAGGAAACCTCCTTTATACCACGGTGTAGCCTTAGAATTCTCAGATTGGTCAGAACTAGAACTGTTGTTGCTAATGGGTGCTTTTGAACGTCTAGTTGGAGAAGGTAACTGTGTATAATTGAACAGAGGGTGATTCTCCTGCTCAAACTGAGACCGAGTTGTAACCGGCATGAAAAGAGATGTTGGTTGACTAATAGAATGAGACAAAGTTTCTTAGATTTGAGATAAGAAAAGCTAATAAAGATCACTTGTCAAAGTAGAACAATAGAGAGATGGCTCATCAAAAGTGCTAGAGCACTTACAGCAATCAATTGACTAAAGCCAAGCAACGAGCAAGAAGCTCAATAAGCAAGTAGCTAGAGAGGTAACCGTGATGCGACAAGTGATCAAGAGTAGCATTTGTTAAGCTCAAATCCAATAGTTTTAACTCATTTGTTTCAGTCTAGAACAAATCTAAGCATGTAAGTAACAAACCAGTTTCAAGTAAGAACAGAAAAGGACACTCTACAGCAGGTTAAAGTGCAAGTTTAGCAACTCTGAATTGTAGCAATGACAGGACAGTAGAAATGACTCAGGATTCTTGGTTGAGGGTATGCAAGGATACTTCAATATCATATGACTCTTGACCAGTGAACGTGAAAAACTCAGTTTTGAAGCGCTTGGACCAAATTTGTATATTGAACAGTGCAATTTCTCAGTTTGACAAGCAGTAGCAACAGATAAAAGACAGGTTTGCAAACAGTATGGGATCAAACATGTCATAGAACACTTGAAACAAGGGAAAAAGCAACCTTGCCAAGATAAGCACTTGTGATATCAAAATAGAAAACCTTATGAACGCTACCATGTGTTTGAATGTTGAGAATGTTTACACGGGCATAGCACAATCGAAGACAATTCAAGCAATTACTACCTAGAAGGACAAGGCTCATTACTTAACAACGTGGCCCACAACTTGATGCTCCCTTGCCTCACACCAAGTGGTTGCCCACAAGAGATATTGGCGTTGTCATGGAAGTGTCAAAGACAAAACCAAAGGAACACATATGGTGAGTGTCTTGGGGTGATCCGAGTAAGTCCACTTGGATCAATCCTTGCACCAAGAAGCTAAGTGGCTAAAATAGGGTGGCCTCTATCTAATGGTTCGTAGTAAGGGATTCTGTTCATATCACCCCTCTTGCTCCTCATAAAGGACTAGGACCTCGCGGCCTCAAGAGTACCTTAAGCATTCTTGCTTAATGCTTTCCTCATGGTCACAATCCCACAAGTTACTCACATCAAGCGAAGATAAGTACTATGTCTACCAAGGTTTTGTGTCCTTGATAGCCTTGAGATTATAGTGAGTTGGAATCACTCACCACCAAGGAAAATGATGACAAGGTTGTCCCCACTTGGGTCGTTCCTCTTGATTTCTCAAGAGCAGGCCCGCTAAAGGATCCTAAGCTAAACAAAGAGTGGATTAATTCTTGAGGTTCAAGGTTTTTGATTCACCACAAGGGTGAAGAGCATACTCCCCTATCTCAAGAATCTCTCCCAAACACACCAAGCAAATATTTAATTACCCCCTTGCTTTCAAAATCCCAAGATGGGTCAAGATTTCTGTTTCACCACAAGGGTGAAGAGCATACTCTCCTACCACCTCAAAATTTCTACAACAAGGTATTAAGTGCCTATGAAAGGAAACAACTAGTATATGCCGCACTTAATAAAGAAAGTAATTAAATAAGCACTTGATTTAGTTTTTATGCTCAGGGCAGCCCTGCAAAAACCATTAGTAGCCCTCTTTGACATGCGATTTTAGCAAATTTCAAGCAAGAAGCACCTACAACCACAACTTGACAAGAGAACAAGCAAACAAGATATGCAATATATATCCAATTCATGCAAACCCTAAGGTTAGATCTGAAAATCAATTGTTAGGAGCAATGATAACCAGAAAATAATCCAAATGATAACTCATATCATGCAATGAACAATGAAAAATAAGTGCATACCCATCACAAAATTTTATTTTTTTTGCATTTGACCTAGTCAACAAGATCTGATCTTTACCACATGAATTCGGACCTTAAACTCAAAGTGTAGAAAAGAGACCTCTGTCAAAAAATAGAGAGCTTTCCAAAAATATAAAAATTTTAGAAAAATCTCTTCATTTGTGCCCTAGAGAGCTATTTTACCAAAACAGACCAGATTTTATAAATCAACCAAATGAGCTATGATATGATTTCTAAATTAAAAACATAATGAATGGACCCCCTGTAGAATTTGAAGACCTTTCCAAAAATATAAAAATTTCTGAAAAATATGCTGATTTGCGCCAAAAATTGATTTTTTATGAAAAATAAAGAAAAAATCATAAAAAATACAAATTACCTCCGAAAATTCTAAAAATTGTTTTGGAGCTTCTTTGATATGTCGCAAACCTACAAAAAATTTTCAGACCAGAACACCAAGCCGTTTAGGAGATATGGTCAAATCTTTCAAATCTAGGGTTTTTTTCATCTCCAAACAAATCTACACAAGGGTTAGCTCCAAAAATAATCAAAACCAGCATGCAAGAGGTGGGTTGCCCCACGGTGGGCACCAAAAAATGTGTGCTATAAATGTGTCACACTTCTATGAATCATTACATGCAAGGAAACTCAAGAATGAGCCCTCACAAATCGATCCATAGCTCCCTAGGCATGGAGTGCAAGGGTTTTAAGAATGCTCTCAGCTAGAGCTATTTAGCCAATAACCTTGCTAGTAAACCATGCAATGGGAGATTCAATGAAGATAAGGGAAAGAATGCCAATATCTCCAAGAATCAAATGAAATGCAATGCAATGCAAGCTAGCTAAGAATGAAGATGCAAGCTAAGCTATGGAAATGAAAGTACAATGCAAGCTAAGCTATGGAAATGAAAGTACAATGCAAGCTAAGCTATGAAAATGAAAGATGCAAGAAATGAAATCTAACTATGAAGCAAGAAAGCCATGATTATGCAAGAATGAAGACAAGAAGATAGAGTGTTGATGAAGATCCAAGATGAATGCCAACAATGCTCCAAATCTTCAAACCCTAGATGCAAGAATGTCTCCAAAAGCTCCAAGATGACCTAGAAAACCTGTAGCATAACAATAGCATAAAAATTTGTGTGTGCAAATGAGGAAGAGAGCTCTCCTTTTATAGGGAATGAAAAAGGAATGGGCCATGGAGATTAAGAGGCAAAAGATTTAATCAACGGTGGAGCTTAAAAGAGGAGCAATCCATGTGCACAAGTATCCTCCAATAGGAAAATAAGAGTTGACTTTTGTGTCCATATGAGACAAAAAGTACTTTTCTCTTTTTATAAAATAAGAATAATGCTTTATTCGTGCAACTTAGGATAAGAGGAAAAGTGGGGGCTTTTTATTTATTAAAAGGGGAGGAAATATTCCTTTTAATAAATAAAGACTTAGGATAAGATGGTTAGCCCATAGAAAATAATCGAATAAATGATAGAACTAGGATTTGATCAAGAATAAGTAATTTATGATTTAGCAAAAGGGGCTAACAGTCTAGGTGACCATTTTTAGGTGTATACAACTTCAACATGGTGGAGTCCCAACAAGACAAATCTAGAGGTATCCTATTTACTTGGAAAGATAATGAAAAAATGCACTGGAATAAGATGATAAACTCTAAACTTCAGTTTGACCCTTTAGTTGGCAAAAGAATCAATAATTTGGGGCTTTGGTATACCTAGTGTAATTTCCAGCAAGGTCCCTCCTGTGTCTACTCTAGACTTGATCAGTTTTATGGTGACAAGAATTTCTTCTCTTTTCTCCTTGTCAACCAGAATAATTTTGTCCTTGCTACTTCCACCACTCTCTCCAACCATCACCCTATCTCTACCTGTATTAGCATTAATATCTCCCTTGTGTAGAGTAGAGCTTTGAACTCCAAATTTATTATAAATACCAATCTTCTTAAATATGAGAATGTCCTTGCTACCATTCAAATTATTTGGCATATCAACAAGTTCAACTCCCCCAATTGCTCCCATATTGACAGATGGAATATGAATCTCCCTTCTTGGCAATGCCTGCTTAAGACCATTGGTCAAAAAGAAGCCAAAGACTATAGGTTTATTTAGAAATGAGTCTTTGCTAACCTCCAAGAGGTTGAGAGAAAAATCCAGAATGACCCCTCCAATATTAACCTGAATTACTGTGTGATCTCTACCAAGGACACCCTGAGGAAACACCAACAAATCAAGATTCATGGTGCGAAGATTAGATCTCGTGCCCATTGGATCTAGGCTAGGGACTGTGGCTCTAAGTTTTTCTTTAATCTCATCAAGCATAAACACTCCAATGAATCCATTGATAGAATGTTAGTTGACAACCAGGACACTTTAGATCTTGAAATTATTAAAAAATCTTTTGCGGATTACTATATGAACCTCTTCACATATGAGGACTCCAATGAAGCTGCCAACCTTAGAAACAAGTGTAAGCCTCTTATCCCTAAAAGATTGTCTAGTGCTGATATTGACTTTTTATCTAAGGATATATCTCTAGATGAGATTGATAAGGCTATCAAGTCCTTGAATAATGACAAGTCCCCTGGCCCAGATGGTCTCCTTGTGGAATTCTATAAAGCCAACATTTATTGGATTTGTAAGGATCTTCAAGACATATATTTAGAGGCTCTTCTAAATGGGTCCCTTGGATCCACTATTAATAGTGGGATAATTAAACTTATCCCCAAGGATGGGGATAAAGCTTTCATTAATAATTGTAGGCCTATTACGCTTCTTAATGTTTCCTATAATATTTTGGCCAAGATCCTAGCTCTTAGGCTGTCGATATCCTACCCAAATTTATATGTGCTACCTAGACTAGCTTCATCAAGGGTAGATATATTCTTGAGAACCTTATAACTAGCTGGGAAGCCATGGACTTGGATAATTTCTCCAACCAAAACTCTATGATGTTGCTACTTGATTTTGAGAAAGCATATGACAAGGTGGAGTGGAGTTTTATCCTCATGATGCTTGAGGCTTTTGGTTTCCATACTACTTTTTGTAACATAGTTAGTGCTTTGCTCAGTGATGCCTTAGCTCAAGTGGATGTCAATGGTTCCCTATTTGATCCCTTCCCCCTTGGCCACTCCATCAGACAAGCTTGTCCTCTAGATCCTACTCTTTTTGTCATAGCTTTGAAAGCCCTATACTACATTCTTAGAGATAACACCTTATCCCCTAATGTTAAAGGCATTTATCTTCCCAATAATAATGAGCTTATCAATTGCTAGTTTGCTAATGAAACCACCATGTTCTTTGAAGCTAGTGCTAATAAATTTGAATCTTTTCAATCCAAGCTTAATATGTTCTGTGCTATTTCTGGTGCTCAGATATCTCAATCCAAATCCATATGTCTGGGTTTGGAGGAGCACCCTCCTAATTGGTTTAAGTAGTATAGCTTTCAATGGGGGGGACCCCATAAAATTGTTAAATATTTAGGTATTCCTTTCTCTATTGAGCCCTCCCTCAAAGACATGTGGGTTTGGATCAAAGGGAAAATTGATAAAATGTTGAATAAATGGCATAATAGATATCTTTCCTTAGCTAGTGTGGTCCAAGTCTGCCAAAAGATTCTATCCTCCTATAGTATTTACTATTCTTCTGCCTAGATGTTTAGTAACTATCAAATTTTGGAAATTTAGAAAGCCATCAGGAATTTTCTTTGGTCAAATGGTAAAGGAAATAAAAAGATGCATGTGGTCAAGTGGGATTGGTGCCACACTAACAAAATCCTTGGGGGGTTAGGGCTGCAAGATCTTAACATTCAAGGCATGACTCTCTCTGCCAAATGGATCTTTTAGTCTATGGATGATAATGATTCATCAGAAGTTCTTGTTAGGCATAATATTGAAAGAGGTTTTCCTAAAAAAGCTAAGTCTTGGAAGAATCTCCCTTTCTGTGATTTGATTTTTGGTAACTTCCTAGTCAGTGTTTAAGGTTCTATTGTTTTTAGATCCATATGGAAAGCTTGGGACCTTGTTAGGAATTATATCACCAACAAGGATTTCCATGATGCTAAGCATCTTTATGGTGAAAGATCCATTTGGTGGAGCTTACACCTATCTGGTAAACCCTTGGCCCTCTCCCAAAGATGCTCTAATAGATTGTGGTCTAAAATGGGTATTTCCCAGTTAGCTGATTTATTTGATCAAGATAAGCTTGTCAGTTGGAATGAGCTTAGTAACAAATTTAATATTCCTGATTCTCAAAAGAAAACTTATAATATGATTGTTAAGGCTTCTAAGGATTTTCCTTCTGACTATCATGTGGATTCTCATAGATATTTAAATTGCAAATGGCCTAATGGGGTCATTATGTCCAAAATCAAAGCCAAAAATATTTATAATACTATTGGGAGAAATGAACATTAATTGAACATGTTAACACTATTTGGTATTCCTCCCTTGATGCTGGGTCTTGGAAGAAGTATTTTGATAATCTTTGGAAGGGCCCTTCTGAACCTCAGATAAAGTATTTTAAATGGCTAGCCTTGTTGGGTAGGCTTTTGATTAGAAAAGATGACTCCATGAGTGATTTCTGCAGTTTATGCAGGCTTCCTGAAACTGGTAGACATATTCGTTTTGACTGTATTTTTGCCAAGGAAATCTAGAATATGTTTGGTATTATCTATCCTCTTAATGTGAATATTCTAGAAATTATCACTAGTAATATTGATTGTGTTAATAAGGATTCTAATTTGTTTTGGAATATTTTCTCCTCTAACATTCTTTGGAAGATTTGGAAGTGTAGGAACGAGGAAAGGTATCAAAGCAAACCTAGAGCTCTTACTGAGTTTTTTTGAAAACTCACATTTTAAAAAAAAATTCTTCAAGTTCACAGGACAATGATGATGGAAAAGGAAAAGCTGAGAAGATTCTTGAAAGATGGACATGCCACCTTCTTTTTCTATGAATTGAAGCATGGATATGAATGGAAGAGGAACTTCAACAACCTCCAGATGTTTGAAAGAACCTACAAAAGGCTCAATCAGGAAATTAGAAAGAACCTCAAGTCCAAGAAGGATGAAATCTTCATGCTTAATCAGATCCAGGAGCGAAAAAGTATTATATGGATGGAGGGTCCTTTGGGATGGACTTCCTGGGTCAATACCCACTATGATGTTTTACATTAGTCTATGTTTCTTCTATGAACTATGATGTTCTTTGTTATTCTCTGAGACTGTGGTGAGGCAGGGCCTCTTTTTTTGTACTCTCGTTTGATACTGTTGTGTCATGCCCAAAAACAAGCAACCAAAAAAATGTAACAAATTTTTTTTTTTTAAGGGTGAAAAGTTAAGGGATGTCTTTCAAAGGCTAAGTGTAATTCGTCATTGGCCATGCTGGTGCAATCTAAGATCAAGCTATCAACTAATGTAGTAAGAGTCAGACCCTAAAAAATGGGAACCCTAGTGTATACAGTATTATCTTTTTAGAAGTTCCACTACTAGATGTGTAAGAACATATACCCGATAAATTGCTAAATTAATAATTTGATTCATACTTAGTTAGGTCGGGACATTAATACTGTTAACTATTAGTCTATTGCATTGATTACCAATAATAGAGTTTAATGACTAAAATCTACAATTATCATCTAAATGGTTAATGTCATACATCGAGTATACCCCAATCTAACAATTCACCAATCTATTTACTTACTAACTAATAGTTCAGTTATTGATTCTACATGTTAACAATTATTCATTTCCTTTATTAGCTAATCGGTTCAATTAATAATAAAAGAGGACAATCATCTTAAGTATCATACCACCAATTAATTAAATCCCCAATTTTATTATTGCTAGTCTTGTTTGCACTAGTTTACACATATAACCAAATGAATAAAATAAAACATCAACTTAATCAATTAATACATCAAAAGCTAATTCTATTTACACTATCAATAATTAAAACCTAACAAGCAATTTAAGTCCCTAATTGTTCTATACCCATTAATCAAATAATTCACTCACCAACCTATTCATCTAACTTAATATATAATTACCAAAATAACTAAACATCCTAATAAACAAAACCCAAAAAATCCTAGGGACTAGTCTACTACCCATCCAACATGTACCCTCCTTAAAACATCCCATCCCAAGGTGGGCGCAATTCAAAGAGGAAATGAGTGGGGTAAAGGACAAGACCTGGCCCACCACTTTACCCCCACTTCCCAAAGCCTATAAGCTACGTGAGTCCCTAGTCCATGCTCACATGGGCTTGTGGGAGACTTTGACAAGGGAAAGGGGCATTAAATAATATGTCAGATTCCCCCACCACTAGCAGCAGCTAAGTTTTCTTAATAATTTATCATTGCAAGGAGGGTGGCATGGGTTTTGAGTAATAGGGAAGGGGAGTCAAGTTGGTGACATAACTAGTGGTCCCCCCCCCTCACTTGCTAGCCAACTCCCATACATTTTAACTTAAAGCCCTGCACCACTTTTATGGTGGCAATATTTTATGGTAAGTTAAATTTTTAAATAATAATATTTATGAAGGGTTGAAATGATGGTGGGTCCCTCTTGCTTCCTTAGGATAGGGTATAGTCTTATGACATTGTTGAGCAACTTATTTTAATAGGAGTTAGTGTCTAATAGCTAGGTTATGTTAGAATTTCAGACTTAAGTTAATACTAATCAGGGACATAATGTAATGAAGAAGAATATTCTCTATGGTATGGGAATAATGTTATTCCCATACAAATTCCAGAGAGTAATTTGCTCTTGAAATCTGGAAAATAACATTGTAAGATTATGGGGTTTCTTCTTTCTACTTTTGCTTGTTTGTTTTTGATCCATTTCAAGCATACATTTACTAGTGACAAAATTAGAGAGGTTTATAGGTTGCATATTTGTTGTGTTATAGTTCCACATTGCAATCCAATATCTCATTTATTCATTGTTTCACACTACATTTTGGAGGGATAAGTGTATGATCTTATTCAATGGAAAATTGATCATTGTGAGTAAAGAAATATATATACAAACTACATCATGGAAACTGTTGTATTCTTTCATCAATCAAAATATGTAATCTAATGCAACTATATCATTTATCTATTCTATCAACTTTGATTTTCATTTCACAAGAAGGAATAACTTCATTATCTCAAGAAGTAGAATACATTGGATATGGATGAAATGATTCATCATTTTCAATATAGTCATCTCCTCAACTAAAATACATATTCTTTGTGATAAAGAAGTATTCACATTTACAACTAATTAATCCAAACTGGTGTAGATACTCAATGAGAGTTCAAGATGGAATAACAAAACTCATCTTCATTACTAATCTCTTACAACTTCACAATAGCCAAAAGGCATACAAACAACATTACAAAATACAACAAGAAGATGATCTTCAACAAGGATCAACAATACCACAACATAGGATAATTCTACACCAAGGGAGTGGACTTTTTCAAGCATCATCCACATGAGTCTTGACATCCAAACCTGCAAATAAAAAAAATGGAGAACCATGGGTGCTCACCACCCAACCTAGGTCTCTTATGAGACCACCCCTGAGCTTGGAGAACCAAGGCTAAATGAGTATGCAACAAGATCAACAAGATGCTCACAAACAATTTACACAAATGCACATACAACAAATTACTCCCTTCCAAGGTTACACAAATGAGTCTTACAAGCTCATTGAGAGGGTGGATGTGGGCTTTTCCAAGGGGAGAATGCCATTACATACAAATTTTCTCACCATGAGTATTCAAATGCCTCTTCAAGGCTACATATCCAAATGCCTCTTCAAGGATACATATCCATGCATATCAAAATGCCTCTTCAAGGCTACATATCCATATGCCTCTTCATACACATACTTTGCTTAACATCCTCTTCAAAATACAAGAATGCAGTGGCTTCCATGGTGCCCATACAACATGGACTTATCCCTCTTCTCCAAGAGAAGAGACTCTCACCTCATGGAGAGCCCAACTAACCCCTCCACCCATAGGCCACTTCTTCCCTTCCCAAAGGGTGAGTAATGCCTCACACCCATAAACAAGAACTCCCTCAATCAAGCAAAAAGAACAAGATCAAACCATGAAATCAAACCCAAAATCCCTCCCTTACAACACATTGTCACAACAAGAATCAAGATTCATATACATGAGAGAGAAAGATAAAAGCTAATCTAATGCACAAGTAGAAAGGCTTCCATGAGAAGAGTAACCAACCTCCACAAGTGTGATGGAAATGGAAATTTGAGAAGAGCTTATCCCCTTATCCTTCCTCAATCCAAACCCTAATGTCTCCCCCAAATGTAGAGAGTGGGTGAACACCCCTTAAATCTCCTAAAGGCCTCTAAAAGGCCTCCAAATTTCTACCCACCCACCATCCATAAATGTAGACTTGACTCTATGGCCTTGCTGTCTTTCCTTGTCCCCTCATGATAAATGCATGATTGAAAGAAAAGGTGGAGTTGGGTAAAGATCATGACTTATCCAATTTCGAAGTTGAGGGCAAATGGGTCATAAAATAGGTTACCAAGGTCACTAGGGAATTAGGGACATGCTCAAAACCTTCTTAACTCATAACCCTATCCATAAGGTACTTAAATTATGCCAAAAATGACCCTTAGCAACCCTTATTGGCCTCTAGAAGTGACTAGAGCAAGGATGAATTAAAACAAGCACATAACAAGTGTCAAATGACACTAATGATTACAGATTACATACCCAAGGTCATGTCCTGGATGACAACAAGAAATTAACTAATAACACACCTGCAAAGATCCACATTTACAAGGAGTTCACATTACAATGAGGCTTTTAATCCCATATTGGATTAAGCCTTGGCTTACTCAATTCACATTTGTTTAACCTTGGTTCTCTGATTAATTCCATGGTTTTCTTACCTATACACTCCTCAATGCAGCATCAATAATTCAAGGAAGAAAAACCAATACGAATAAACGTATAAGATATAACATCTTCAATTTAATCAAAATTCAATTGCTTAGTTCAATTTCATAATTCAATTGCATCTCTAATGCCTACTAATCTTGTAATTCAATTGAAATCATGATCATCAATAATCTAACATCATCACAAGGTAATCATCAATTACTCATAACATCAATGCAACGAAGATGTCTAACATGATATTAATTTGCAACATAGAATTCGATTGCATTCTTACAATCGCTTTCTCATAATTCATGATTCAATGCATACATCTAATCACTTTCATATAGTGCATAATTTAATTGCATATAATTTTATACACATAAGTTATAATTTCTACTACGTACTCAAAGTCACATAAAGTACAATGCCCACATATAGATCATAATCCAAATTAAAGCTTGCAAACATATAGAATACATTCATTATTTCAATTCAATTCAATCTACATAATTTGATTGCATAACTTCATAGTACTCCTAATCTCAAAGATTCTCAATTTTCCTTAGCATGATATTTAAGATAAATCAATGGTTCAACATCGGTAAGGGGGTAACCATAACAATCAGGTCCTATAAAATTCTTATCACAAGTATGATTAAATTTCCTAATCTAGGAAAACAAAATGCAAAATAATCCTATTAGTCTAGGATCTAACAAATCCTTGTTCAGGGTTCTAAGAATATCACCAAAATGTCACTATGGTATAACCATATAATACATCATCAAAACATTACTCATCCTCCTTGAAGGAGTTACTAGAATCATCACATCAACTTATTAAATTAATCCAAGATAAACTTAAGACTTAACACATACTAATTTGGCATTTACATCTCGACTACTTGAATCTAATCCTTTCGACAAAAGTACTCAATGGAACCTTAATAGTCTAGTTGGATCTATGATTTGCAGGGTAACATACTACATCCAAGATTCACTTACACAATTAATAACCCAAATATATCACCTCTTTCATTGTGACACTTAGTTGATAGGCACTGATATGAAGGTACAATATATAGGTCTATCCTAAGGTACAATTCCATTAGGGATTTACCAATCATCTAGATACTACAACACCCCTTAATCTTCCATCATCGAAGTGTTGAGGAAAAGGTGGAAATAGGTTGTGCCTTACATCATCCCCCCCAAGGAATAGGCTTACTCCCGGAAGCTGACACGTCTATCAATAGGTAGCAAGCTTACAAAAGAAAAGTATGTATTCCAAATCAAGTATACCTGTAGGGTCTCCTTATCTAGATAATTCTCATATATATAATTCTATTCCCCCCAACTAGATAGGGGTTGAAGGAGTCTTTTCTCATTTAGGATGGTTATCACAACACTAAAAATTTATAATGTATCAAAGGGTCTTCAAGGATCTGGTGTGGTTACAACATAATCCATAAGGGTTTCTGCTACCATAGGCATAACGTAAACCTTCTATTTACCATGAGGCATCAAATGATGAAGAAAACCTCTAAGTTCTTTCTATAAGAAACTTGGAGTTACCAGTTCCTATTTCAACAAAAAATTCACTCGAATCCTAGTGGGTTACTACCACCTTTTACCATTGCATCTATTCATTTAATAGGACTATTACTAGAACACAATTCCCATTAGAGGGTATGGGGGCTCTTTCATCAAAAATTTTCATTCATAAGGAAACTCTCTTTTGATATAAGTGTATGGAGATACCACACACATGAGTCCTCTCTCTCCAGAGTACATATTAAAATAGGGTACAAAAGTACTTCTCCCTTATTGATAGTTTAATAAAAGCATCATTGTATTTTTGATTGTAAGAAGGTTAGGAACATAGGTGTCAAGAGTGCGACCATTCCTAGTTTTTAGGGTCACATACCCGATAGGCTACAGTCTTCTTTTTCAAGGGTGATCATGAACATATAAGGAACATACTCTTCTTGTAGTAACACCCCCCCTTAGGGTGGTACATACTCTATGATTTTTGTTCCGTAGTTCTTTAGGCAAGTTTTACACTTTTAACCTATCCTTCTGAACCCTCAATTTTCAAGACCTAGGGTCGTGTCAAGAAATATCTTCTCCAAAATTTCATCACAATAATATTTTGAAGAGGTTCCATCATCACATTTTCACTAGATCATTAAGATCTGCAACATGGAGTCTCTAACTAATGAACCACCCAATTGTTTTTGACTTTTCATTCTCAACAAAGCTAGGGAAAGGAGGAACTTTCTTTCACAAACTAACTTATGGGGAAAATATGAATCCTTATCGGAATGCATCATATGAGTATTACATGATTCCTACACTTGCCCCTTGCTAAAATATAACACTAATGCATTTTACTCCAACTAGCCCTTTCTTATCCATCCTAATCAATTCCCCTACTAGGGTAGTTTAGAACATTCAATAATCATCAATCTCTTAAGGTCAATCATGACATCATAGATCTTTCCTATTAGGGTACATGATTACCCAAAGGATGAACTTCATAATACTAACACCCATGTAAGGCCACTTACAAAACTATATGTCTTATAAAATAATTTACATCACCATGGTTTGCCAAATCACCAACTTTCACCTACTCCAACTACAAGGAAACCAATCATTTCTGTTGTTCATCATAGTTGAGCATGGATCTGATCTATCGGTCCTAGTCTATACAAGGAGAAATTGTCGATAATCCTGGAGTGTTTCCATCATATATATAAAAAAAATAGTTACATCATGGCATGGGCCCCACTATAACTTAATAATGTACATCCTGCGAGGGCATAGAACAATTTTCCACCCCATTCTAAAATGGTTAGGCCATTCTGCCTAGTTCCTACAACACTCCATGCACCTCATTATCCAAACTACATGTGAGGGACATTGGATGTCTAAGAGGCCTCATACAGTCATCAAGGAGGTAGGTCACTCAAAGACCTTTTTGAACGACACTGTCTACTAGGAGACAATACTTAAGTTGATTTTACTGTGCGAAAATAAGCAACATTTTTACCACGATGGAAAGACTGTCAACCGTATCACCCTCACACGGGTCACAAGTTGTTAGTTTTGTTTTTATATATGCTTTTAATTCCATGATCATGGTTTGAAGGGGTGCCCATCTGGAGGTTCTATGCAATTTAGGAAGTGCCTCTACCTAATATCTGATGTTATAAAGGTTTTTCTTCTTCGAGGTATTCCCATAGCCATCCTAGGGCACCCACACACGATGATGTTGGTATGACCATTCCATAATGTATTCACGCATGCTCCCCACATACATAACTCAAAAGGGTTACTATGTGTACATGAATAATTTTGTTGCAAAGCGTAATGGCACAAAGGTTCCTAGAGTTGAACCCAGCACTCTGATACCAAATGTCATGCCCAAAAACAAGCAACCAAAAAAGTGTAACAAATTTTTTTTTTTAAGGGTGAAAAGTTAAGGGATGTCTTTCAAACGCTAAGTGTAATTCGTCAATGGCCACGCCGGTGCAATCTAAGATCAAGCTATCAACTAATGTAGTAAGAGTCAGACTCTAAAAAATGGGAACCCTAGTGTATATAGTTTCTATTAAGAGCTCAAGTTCTAGGTGCATTCCTAGTACCTAGGGTATTAATCTTTCTTCCAATTTTATACCAAACAATTCGATAGTTCATAACACCATTCATCATTGATATATGACAAGTTAACTTAGTCCTTTGATTTACTATCGATACTCTTGTGTTAATCATTTAGAAAATGTACACAATGAAGTATAAACATAGGTGGGTTTATCGAGGGTACTCTATCTCAATTAGACCTTCATCCAACTAATGTCGAAGGTCCTATTGTCTAAATGGCCTTTAATTGAATTGACTATTATCTTTTTAGAAGTTCCACTACTAGATGTGTAAGAACATAACCTGATAAATTACTAAATTAATAATTTGATTCATACTTAGTTAGGTCGGGACATTAATACTGTTAACTATTAGTCTATTGCATTGATTACCAATAATAGAGTTTAATGACTAAAATCTACAATTATCATCTAAATGGTTAATGTCATACATCGAGTATACCCCAATATAACAATTCACCAATCTATTTACTTACTAACTAATAGTTCAGTTATTGATTCTACATGTTAACAATTATTCATTTCCTTTATTAGCTAATCGGTTCAATTAATAATAAAAGAGGACAATCATCTTAAGTATCATACCACCAATTAACTAAATCCCCAATTTTATTATTGCTAGTCTTGTTTGCACTAATTTACACATATAACCAAATGAATAAAATAAAACATCAACTTATTCAATTAATACATCAAAAGCTAATTCTATTTACACTATCAATAATTAAAACCTAACAAGCAATTTAAGTCCCTAATTGTTCTATACCCATTAATCAAATAATTCACTCACCAACCTATTCATCTAACTTAATATATAATTACCAAAATAACTAAACATCCTAATAAACAAAACCAAAAAATTCCTAGGGACTAGTCTAGTACCCATCCAACATGTACCCTCCTGAAAACATCCCATCCCAAGGTGGGCGCAATTCAATGAGGAAATGAGTGGGGTAAAGGACAAGACCTGGCCCACCACTTTACCCCCACTTCCCAAAGCCTATAAGCTACGTGAGTAGAAGAACAAGGTTTGAAAAAAATTCTTTTTTTTTGTTTCATCCCTAGTCCATGCTCACGTGGGCATGTGGGAGACTTTGACAAGGGAAAGGGGCATTAAATAATATGACAAATTTCCCCACCACTAGCAGCAAATAAGTTTGCTTAATAATTTATCATTGCAAGGAGGGTGGCATGGGTTTTGAGTAATAGGGAAGGGGATTCAAGTTGGTGACATGACTAGTGGTCCCCCCCCCCCCCTCACTTGCTAGCCAACTCCCATACATTTTAACTTAAAGCCCTGCGCCACTTTTATGGTGGCAATATTTTATGGTAAGTTAAATTTTTAAATAATAATATTTATGAAGGGTTGAAATGATGGTGGGTCCCTCTTGCTTGCTTAGGATAGGGTATAGTCTTATGACATTGTTGAGCAACTTATTTTAATAGGAGTTAGTGTCTAATAGCTAGGTTATGTTAGGATTTTAGACTTAAGTTAATACTAATCAAGGACATAATGTAATGAAGAAGAATATTCTCTGTGGTATGGGAATAATGTTATTCCCATACAAATTCCAGAGAGTAATTTGCTCTTGAAATCTAGAAAATAACATTGTAAGATTATGGGGTTTCTTCTTTCTAGTTTTGCTTGTTTGTTTTTGATCCATTTCAAGCATAGATTTACTAGTGACAAAATTAGAGAGGTTTATAGGTTGCATATTTTTTTTGTTATAGTTCCACATTGCAATCCAATATCTCATTTATTCATTGTTTCACACTACATTTTGGAGGGATAAGTGTATGATCTTATTCAATGGAAAATTGATCATTGTGAGTAAAGAAATATATATACAAACTACATCATGGAAACTATTGTATTCTTTCATCAATCAAAATATGTAATCTAATGCAACTATATCCTTTATCTATTTTATCAACTTTGATTTTCATTTCACAAGAAGGAATAACTTCATTATCTCAAGAAGTAGAATACATTGGATATGGAAGAAATGATTCATCATTTTCAATATAGTCATCTCCTCAACTAGAATACATATTCTTTGTGATAAAGAAGTATTCACATTTACAACTAATTAATCCAAACTGGTGTAGATACTCAATGAGATTTCAAGATGGAATAACAAAACTCATCTTCATTACTAATCTCTTACAACTTCACAATAGCCAAAAGGCATACAAACAACATTACAAAATACAACAAGAAGATGATCTTCAACAAGGATCAACAATACCACATCATAGGATAATTCTGCACCAAGGGAGTGGACTTTTTCAAGCATCATCCACATGAGTCTTGACATCCAAACCTGCAAATAAAAAAAATGGAGAACCATGGGTGCTCACCACCCAACCTAGGTCTCTTATGAGACCACCCCCGAGCTTGGAGAACCAAGGCTAAATGGGTATGCAACAAGATCAACAAGATGCTCACAAACAATTTACACAAATGCACATAAAACAAATTACTCCCTTCCAACGTTACACAAATGAGTCTTACAAGCTCATTGAGAGGGTGGAGGTGGGCTTTTCCAAGGGGAGAATGCCATTACATACAAATTTTCTCACCATGAGTATTCAAATGCCTCTTCAATGCTACATATCCAAATGCCTCTTCAAGGCTACATATCCATATGCCTCTTCATACACATACTTTGCTTAACATCCTCTTCAAAATACAAGAATGCAATGGCTTCCATGGTGCCCATACACCATGGACTTATCCCTCTTCACCAAGAGAAGAGACTCTCACCTCATGGAGAGCCCAACTAACCCCTCCACCCATAGGCCACTTCTTCTCTTCCCGAAGGGTGAGTAATGCCTCACACCCATAAACAAGAACTCCCTCAATCAAGCAAAAAGAACAAGATCAAACCATGAAATCAAACCCAAAATCCCTCCCTTACAACACATTGTCACAACAAGAATCAAGATTCATATACATGAGAGAGAAAGATACAAGCTAATCTAATGCACAAGTAGAAAGGCTTCCATGAGAAGAGTAACCAACCTCCACAAGTGTGATGGAAATTGAAATTTGAGAAGAGCTTATCCCCTTATCCTTCCTCAATCCAAACCCTAATGTCTCCCCCAAATGTAGAGAGTGGGTGAACACCCCCTAAATCTCCTAAAGGCCTCTAAAAGGCCTCCAAATTTCTACCCACCCACCATCCATAAATGTAGACTTGACTCTATGGCCTTGTTGTCTTTCCTTGTCCCCTCATGATAAATGCATGATTGAAAGAAAAGGTGGAGTTGGGTAAAGATCATGACTTATCCAAGTTCGAAGTTGAGGGTAAATGGGTCAAAAAATAGGTTACCAAGGTCACTAGGGAATTAGGAACATGCTCAAAACCTTCTTAACTCATAACCCTATCCATAAGGTACTTAAATTATGCCAAAAATGACCCTTAGAAACCCTTATTGGCCTCTAGAAGTGACTAGAACAAGGATGAATTAAAACAAGCACATAACAAGTGTCAAATGACACTAATGATTACACATTACATACCCAAGGTCATGTCCATGATGACAACAAGAAATTAACTAATAACACACCTGTAAAGATCCACATTTACAAGGAGTTCACATTACAACGAGGCTTTTAATCCCATATTGGATTAAGCCTTGGCTTACTCAATTCACATTTGTTTAACCTTGGTTCTCTGATTAATTCCATGGTTCTCTTACCTGCACACTCCTCAATGCAGCATCAATAATTCAAGGAAGAAAAACCAATATGAATAAACATATAAGATATAACATCTTCAATTTAATCAAAATTCAATTGCTTAGTTCAATTTCATAATTCAATTGCATCTCTAATGCCTACTAATATTGTAATTCAATTGAAATCATGATCATCAATAATCTAACATCATCACAAGGTAATCATCAATTACTCATAACATCAATGCAGCGAAGGTGTCTAACATGATATTCATTTGCAACATAGAATTCGATTGCATTCTTACAATCGCTTTCTCATAATTCATGATTCAATGCATACATCTAATCACTTTCATATAGTGCATAATTTAATTGCATATAATTTTATACACATAAGTTATAATTTCTACTGCGTACTCAAAGTCACATAAAGTACAATGCCCACATATAGATCATAATCCAAATTCAAGCTTGCAAACATATAGAATACATTCATTATTTCAATTCAATTCAATCTACATAATTTGATTGCATAACTTCATAGTACTCCTAATCTCAAAGATTCTCAATTTTCCTTGGCATGATATTTAAGATAAATCGATGGTTCAACATCGGTAAGGGGGTAACCATAACAATCAGGTCCTACAAAATTCTTATCACAAGTATGATTAAATTTCCTAATCTAGGAAAACAAAATGCAGAATAATCCTATTAGTCTAGGATCTAACAAATCCTTGTTTAGGGTTCTAAGAATATCACCAAAATGTCACTATGGTATAACCATATAATACATCATCAAAACATTACTCATCCTCCTCGTAGGAGTTACTAGAATCATCACATCAACTTATTAATTTAATCCAAGATAAACTTAAGACTTAACACATACTAATTTGGCATTTACATCTTGACTACTTGAATCTAATGCTTTCGAAAAAAGTACTCAATGGAACCTTAATAGTCTAGTTGGATCTATGATTTGCAGGGTAACATACTACATCCAAGATTCACTTACACAATTAATAACCCAAATATATCACCTCTATCATTGCGACACTTAGTTGATAGGTACTGATATGAAGGTACAATATATAGGTCTATCCTGAGGTACAATTCCATTAGGGATTTACCAATCATCCAGATACTACAACACCCCTTAATCTTCTGTCATCGAAGTGTTGAGCAAAAGGTGGAAACAGGTTGTGCCTTACATGTTGTATCTTTTTTTTGACCCCCTTATAGATAATACAAAAAAAAAAATTCAATTTATTACATAATACTTAGAATATTTTTTAACAAAATAAAAAATACACTAAATTGTAATTTGTACAAACAATTAGTTTTAATTACTAGTTAAAGTAAGAAATCCATATAATGATGCAATATTGTTACTTAGTCAAGTATTAATAAGACAAAATGCTAAAATAATATATATAAACCTAGACAAATAAATAATGAAAAATGAAATAAATATATAAACCTAGACAAATAAATAATGAAAAATGAAAGAAAAGGAGAGACCAAAGAAATTTTTTTAAAAAAAAAAGACATAAGAGATTTTTAAAAAGTTTAGAAAGCCCATGAATATTAAAAGAAAAAATTAAAAATATCCAAACAATAGAATTAATTAATAAATATAAAACAAAAAAATAAATTTAATAAAAACTAAACTAAGAAAAACGCAAGCATGAAAGAGTCAAAGCATAGAAAAGCACTTAATGAACAAACTAAAGATGAAATCAAAATAATATAAGATAGACAACAAATAGAAAAGGTTTGAATAGAAAAAATAAGGGAAAAAAATAAAGTCATACAAAATAATTTAAAAAATAAATTTAAAATAAATTCAAATAGATTTTAAAAAATGAAAGTAAAAATAAAAAGAATTAAAAAATGAAATGGAATAAATAAAATAGAAAAAATAAAAAAGAATAAAAAATTTAGAAACAAAATAATTTTTTTTTTATATTATAGATCGTTTATAAACATTGTGCTCATTCAAGCAACAACATGATTGACCAAGAGTCACAACTTAGAATTTCACAAAGATGTCCCTCTTGGATTTGAACTAGGGTCTCCACAATGCAAACTCATTGTTTCAACCAACTAAGCTAAACAAAATAATTAGAAATAAATGTAAGAAAAAATAAGAATTTAATTTTAAAAAACTTGTTTTTAGTTTAGAAATTAATTGTAATTATAAAAGTTAAATATTATAATAATTAATTGATATAGTGAATGAGAGATAGATGCATAGTAAAATTATTATTTTTAAATTATTATATCTATTTTGTGAATTGAATATATTTTTTTCTTTTCTTTTTTAAACTTATCATGCATTGTTATAAGAATCAAATTCTATTAAAAATAAAAGATGTCTATATCTATTTTGTGAAATGAATATATTTCTTTTCTTTTATTTTTTAAAAATTACTAGGAAAATATTAAAGAAAATATAATATATAACATGTTATTATTATTTTTAATGAAAAAATTAACCATTAGTAAAGAAAGCAAGTTCAATGGATTTTTTTTTTTAAAATAATTTTTAAATTTTAATGCATTATGTGATCTTAAAGAAAATAGTGGAAGGAAGTGTTCCAAAATCTAACTAATTTATTTTTAATATAAAAGACCTAATTAATTATATAGTAGCTTATAAGATGAGTGGCATATTATCTATTTTAAACAATAAACAAACATATAATATGATGTTTTAAATTGATCAAATTAAAAAATATAAAGAATAAGAATTTTGTTTGAAAATGTAAAAGTAATCAATATTGAATCTATAAATGATTTCGTGGAAAAGTTAGAAATACACAAGAGTAATTAAGAGTTGACTGAAACGGATAAATAAATCCATAGATGAATAATCTATATAATTTAGTTTTAAAGCAATTTTGAGTTTGGTAATTTTAATCATCCACTACTAAACTTTGAGGTGCAAATATATTCAACATAAGAGAGTGCATGTGTTAATTCAAGTTCCTAATGAAAGAATGGAGTCATGTGCAACACCAAACCCATTGGTCATTTATAGCTTATTCTGGTACTTTAATGCTATTTATGCTAGTTCCCCATGGGGGCTTCTTATTAATACTCCTTTTTTATTGTGGGTACTAGACTATGGTTCCAAGGTGAACATTTTAGTTGTCTACAACTCACTGTTAGTTTGTTATATTATGTTTCTAGACTCTTTTCTTGTTGTTGATTGTTTGTTGTTAAGTTTAAATATGTTGTTGGGAACTTGTGGTTTTTTATGTTGATACTATTAGTGTGTTGTTGATCTATGTTGCTGATTTCTACCCTTAGGGTGTAGTTGTGTAAAGGACAACACCCTTGTTTTGTTCTGATTTACTATAAAAAAATATAATAGAGTACATCTAATTAAATTTCAATTATTATTAATCAAAATAAGATAAATCCAATATCATACTCATTAGAACTATGAAAACAACGTTTGTAAAATATTAAAAATATTGAAAATTATATATAATTATTTATCAAGCGATATTTGAGGATAAATTTCACTTATTTAACTATTTATGGTGTAGTAATAAATCTCAAACATCTATAAAATATTATGAGGATTGAATTTAGTCATAGATATAATGTATAAATAGTTTTCAATACATTGTGAAATAAAGTTTTAAAAATATTTTCACTTAGTTGACTATTTATGCACTAGTATCAATTCTTCATTTTCATTATTATTAAGAAGAGCTTGAACTTTAATTGTGACATTGGAATTCAATTTATACAATATAGGAATCCCACAATATGCATGGCTTGACTTGATGCATTGTGAATCTGATTGAATAATCAAAATTAAAATAATAGTGAGTAATCGTTCTTCAAGTGGGTTTGTGTGGTAACTAGTTTGTGATTGCCCCTTAAGGAATCTATGAACTTCATACTAAGTTGATCAAATTGGTTGTTCTAAACATCTATTTTCCAAGATGAAGGTATAATGGCCAAGGATGAAGTTAGATAATTTATGGTAAGAAAAGAGAATTACTAAGAAGATACATAGGATGGCAACATTTGGATATACCATGAAATCGCTACAAAAAGGAAGAAGATTTTATATTTCTCTCTCAATATGAGAGAAGAGGCGAGAACGGAATGGGGGGTTTCAATCAACATATCAGATAAAAGTCAAAGAAAAGTGAAGTGCCAAAATATTTTGCAAGCACCTGAAAGAGATGTTAAACTCAAAAACATTAACACATGGTAGGCCAATAACTAATATAAATGTGTATAGCTATCTCAAATTACGATAGGTAGAAGTACAATAAATTGTAATTGTTGAAACTATAATTAGATATCACTTGAATATTTAGTTGCTTAGATTGACTTCATTATCCATATTTAAGTGGTTGTGATCAAATAAATGCAATATTTTTGTTGACTAGTGAAAGGTTATGTATACACCATGATGGTTATAACTAATTTTTTTAATTTCTTGAATAGGAAAACATATTTTTTTTAAAATAAAATTTTACAAAAAATAGTCACCACATAACCTTCAAGGTCCTTGTATGAGGATA